>JAVJIF010029018.1:0-67413 GCA_038442645.1 Agave tequilana
TTTAATTATAAACTGCGACCTTAGTCGCAGTACATGAGTTAAGCCTACACAGAGATAGAGATATTAGTAATCTGTTCCACATTGATATTACATTAAACCGTAAAGGAGAAAGTAGATTTTAACCCAAGCTTCGCTCCGAAAGAATATGCTTTTTAATCCTTCTCCTCTCTCTAGATGCTGCATGTAGAAATGAATTATATTCGCATCTAAGTCTCTACTGAACATCAGGTCCTCAATATCATTCCTTGTAATCATGATTCCGTTGTCGGTATCCTGATACGCAGTAGAACTGCAAGATTTCAAAACAAATTAGTAATTAAATTGTTTCTTATATAAGGTATAACAGTTTTTTGATATGAATTATAATAAATTAATTAACTTACTCAGAGAAGGACTTGTCGAAGAAATTTTTTATAAGAGCTTGTTGATGGGGCTGCAGTATTCTGTATGCTGTGGTTTTGGTCAATTCTCTCGATTTTGGCTCAGTGGAGGAAATCTCTTTGTCGCCAAAACCAGCGACAGAACTCACAGCCGCAGCTGTGGAAGAGGATGTTCATTTATTTTCTTCTTCTGTTTTGGATAAATGAAGCCGGAGTCATCGCGATCTCTTTCAGCGTGCTTGCGTGCTTTGACTCCCCTTTCTATCGTTCCTTTAGAGTATTCCAAACAGTTTCTTTTAGAATTGCTTCTGAGGCGGAGTATATTCTTGATTTTTTTTCTTCGGAAGCTATATCTCTTTGGGTTTCTTGAATCATTTGAGTTATATTCAAAGAAAAACTTGGCATATCTTCCCCAGAAAAATTTAAAATAGATTCAGAAGTCATGATTTCATCCTCTTCTTTTTTTCTTCTTCCCCTCTTCAGCCTGCTTCTCCATCCGCTCCGTCATTCTTTTGTGCTCCTTTTCCTCTTCACCTTTCCTTCTAATTTGCTCTTCCCCCACATTCCTCTTTTTCTCCCGCTTCTTCTTTAACTCCTCCAACAACTTCCTCCGCTTCTCCTTTTCGTGCTCCCCCTCTTCTTTCCTCGTCTTTTCCTTCTCCTTCTTCTCCTTTTCGATGCTCCTCTTCTTCTGATCCTCCTCTTCCCTCCTTTTCTGCTCGTCTCTCCTTCTCTTCTCATTCTCCTTCTCTTCCCTCCTCCTCTTCTCCTGCCCCTCCTCTTCCCTCCTCCTCTCCTCCTTTTCCTGTTCCTCCTTTTCCCTCCTCTTCTTCTCCTTCTCCTCTTCTACCTCATTCTCCTTTTTTCTCCTCCTCTTCCATTCTCCTCTTTTCTTCTCCTTCTCCTCTAGTTCTCTCCTCCTCTCCTCCTTTTCCTTCTCTTCTTCCAATCTTCTTCTCTCATGCTCCTCCTCTTCCCTCTTCTTCTCCTTCTCCTTCTCCGCAGCAGCGGCTGCTCTCAGCAGCTCTTGTTCTTCTTCTTCTTTCACTTTTAATTTCGTCTGCTGCCTTTTTAGTTTTTTCTTCTCTCTTTTTCACTCCTTTTTATTTTCAATTCAGCCTTGAGTCTGCTCTCAGTCTCCATTTTTTCAATTTTTTTTTCAAGCTGAGAAACATATTCTCTCAAGTGCTGATTTTAAGACCTCAACTCTTTATCTCTTCAGCTTGATCATCCAGTGGTGGTGGCAAATAACCTGTAAAAGATGGTTCTTGTTCACATCGTTTCAGCCGCTTCTGGCTCATTTTTCGCCGGGATGTCAGCTTCATTATATGTATGGCCTTCTTCTTCTTCTTCTTCATCTTCTGCTTCTTCTTCTTCCTCCTCCTCTTCCCCTTTAACAGGAAGGCCAATCATATTTTTTTCAGCATTTAGAGATGTTGGCCATTCGACTCAAAATCTGAAAATAACAGAAAAAGGTAAGTTTAAAATAAGACAATGAAATAATTATACTGAGACCATGGTCGCAGTATGTTTGTCCTGCACAAATTTATCTGCCAAGACATGCAGCTCAACACTGCGACCATGGTCGCATTTCATGTAAAACGAATTTTCTCAGCAAAATGCGACCATGGTCGCACATTGTTTGTCAGGCACAAAACGAATTGCGAAAAAGTGCAGCTCAATACTGCGACTATGGTCGCATTTTATTTGTACTGCACATAAAAAGAAGTCTAACTACAATATTCCTGTCAATCTCATTTAGATCAACTTCAAGTAGAGATCTGCTAATATTTTGGAGGTCCCATCTTACTGCGCGTGGGGTTATGTCCTCCAAATCAGACATCGGCTCAAAAATAGGAGCCCTCTCACATACCAATACTGCAAAAAATAGAAAATTAAATTAGTTTACACAAATATTCACAATTTTTTTAGTAAATTTCATACAATGTTGGCCAAATATGAGATTTGTACGTACAATAATTTGCACGAAGTATCCTTGCAGCTCGTACGTGGTGTGCCTGAAGATGTCCATTGACTCAATCAGGAATTGCTAAACAGCTTTAGCCCAGAATATTGTCCTCATCAGCTGCATATTGGCAATCTGTTCCACAATGTACCACGGGCACCGTACATTTACTTACTGCCAGAGAAGAAAAGAGTGGCCGACATGCATAGGATGATTAATGTGATAAAGTCTTGAGCTGCAAGTCTTTGTATGTCTCTTATAATTTCATTTAAAGTCACTTGCTGCTTAAGCTGTTCATCCTGTGTCACATATAATTCACCCCTCACCCTTTTCTTGACCAGAAGATCGTCCAAAGCCTCTTCAATAGATACTTTTGTGATCTTCTTTATATCAGGGAAATAATGTTTTATAACCCTCTGTCTTTCATCGTACATGTCTTATTCATAACAAAATCTGCCCCACTGATAGGTAGGCCAAAAGTGAGGGCAACATCCTCCACTGTTAACTCAATTTGTTTGCCCCCAATTCTAAAGGTTCTTGTATCCCTATCATACTTGTCTAAAATCCTCAGTACTACAACGTTTGATTTTAGAGCCTTTTCACCCCCAAATTCCTCATTATAGAAGGCCATGAAGATTGGGCCAAATGGAGTATTCTTGATCGCCTCTACGAAATCTGCCTGAATGTACTTTTAAATTCTTGATGAACTCGCACATAGGTTTTAGGCTTGATCTCAGTGGACGAACCTTAATCTGTTATTTACCTATAGATGAAGAAAAATAAAAAAGTTTAGACCAATGATTATTTATAATTATAAGTGAGTAAAAAGCATATTATTTTTAATAAACTGCGACCAAGGTCCGCAGTCGTCTACAGTGCAAACATAATCTACTGCGACTCGGGTCGACACTGCGACCAAGGTCGCAGTCATCTACAGTGCAAACATAAACTACTACTGCGACCCTGGTCTACACTGCGACCCAGGTCGCATAAGACTACAGTGCGAACACAAACTGTTACAGCGATTCGGTCGACACTGTGACCAAGGTCGCAATCATCTACAGTGCAAACATAAACAAATGCGACAAGGGTATACACGGCGACGAAGGTCACATAAGTCTACAGTGCAAAAATAAACAACTGCGACCCAGGAATGATGAAACACATGACGTTAAATACACTGCGACCATGGTCGCAAAACACTACATAAATATTGAAACAACTGCGACCCCATGTCTTCAGTATGTTAAAAAAAAGGAAGTTTCATATACTGCGACCAGCGTCGCATTCGTCAAATTTGAAAACTCCAAAAAAAAAAACATCATGAGACACACAGATTTGAAAACAAAATTTTAACAACTGCGACCGAGGTCGAATAAAGTGTATGAAAATAATTAGATTTAAAAAAATATTATCAAGGTCGCATACATATAAATCACTTTTTTGAAATAAACTGCGACAAACTAAAAATAGAACGAAATGAAAAAAACTTGAAAAAAATACACCTTTATCTTTGTGTTACAAATTTTTAAATTTAAAAATTTATTCATCATCTAAAGTTTCAAATCTATTTCTTATGTGCGAAACATGATCCAAAGATTTTTAAAAAAAATAAAAAAGACTCAAACGGAAATAAATCTGGAAAAAATTTATAACAATTAAAATACCAAACCCTAAATTTTTTGAAAAATATCTTTTTTCTATTATCTTTTTCGGCGGATGATTTCTTTGGCGCCATGTGTTGCAAATATATTTTTTAAAAAAACGGATCAAATTTGTGAAACAAAAGAACTAATTGGATCAAAATGATCGGGTGAAATTTTAGAGATGAAAATTTTTGAGAAAGGCAACTTTTTTACATAAGGTAAAAAGATATGACCGAGGGTATTTTCGGAAGATGCAATTTTGAGGTGACTGACATTAAATTGGGCGGGATTTTTCATCTTTTGGTCCGTCAAAATTTATGACAGGTGTGTGGCTATGATGTAGCCACGTCCTGCCGGCTGAGAAACTCTCTCAGCCTGCCGGCTGAGGTACAGTAACCCCTATATATATATTATATATATATATATATACTATATATAATATATATATATATATATATATATATATATATATATATATATATATTATATATATTAATATATATATAATATATTTTGACGTTTGATATCTACACTGTGACGACATGGTGAAATGAAAATAATTAATATGATTTAGTTTTCAAATATCATGTGACCCATGCCTAATTATGTGTATCATAAAATTTTGCGTATTTTACATGCTTTATCATCTAATTAAAATTTGAAATTGTATTATACTTCACTCACTGAGCTGTCGAGCTCACTCCATTAAGTTTATCATGTTTTCATATCAGAATAAAGGTAAGGCTTGGCATGAAGATTAACATATCATAGTTCTGACCAAAGCACTGCATCACTTCTTTTTGATTACTTTTGTCATGTAGTAGTTGGTTAGAATGTCAAATGTATAAACTCATATACAATATTATATATATTATATATATATATATATATATATATATATATTATATATATATATATATATATATATATATATATATATATATATATATATATATATATTGTTATGCATGTGCTTATATGCCCTAGTGTGTCAGTGGAGTATATATATGTAGCGAAGGGTGGATTCGTTGATTTTCCTAAGGGTAAGTGTTCAATTGGATGACTCAAAGGTAGTATATATACTGTTTCTTTCAAAAACTAAGTAGGTGATGCCAAGGCGAAAATTATTATTGATTGCTTGGGAGATTGTCTTTATATATTACGTTATGAGATTGATGTAAACCATGTAGGCTGTTGATGATATATGTATTGTATTGGACAAGTGATAAATTATTGGGGAGATGCTGCCGTAATTTCGAACAATTATGTGATAAGATATTATTCTCCTGATTTGAGGATAAGTGGAGGATTTGTGTAATAAAATCTGCGATCATGACAGTTGGTATCAGGGCATGGATTCATGATGATTGAGGTCTCAATAATCAAAGAGTTGCTAAAAGACTAAAAAACTTTTGCCTTGAACTATAGAGTTATTTAACACAGAAACCAAAAACATTATATGCATCCTGACCTATTAGATATGTTAATTCAATCTCATTCTGTTACACCTGATATGGACCTGTTCTATTTCACTTTTGCTAGTTTAGTATTTGTCGATAAAGGTCATGCAATGATCTTTGGTTGCCTGGGTCTACAGGTGATGATCTACGTTAAATTGACGCTAAAAGCCTTAAACTACTTTTATGCCATTTTAGAATTGCTCATGGTCAAATCAGATCAATCTTCATGTAAGTAATTCACTTTAAGTCAAATTCCTTTGGTTAATTAGAAAAGGTATGAGTTAGGCCTTTTTTCATTGATTAACCAATGTTAATGTTACTAGACTAAACCAATGAAAGTGCATCTAATGAATAAAAGGTGGTACATAGATTTAGTGTTGAATCAATAAAAATTCAGAAGTCGAGCACCAACCACCGTGATGGTAACAATGATAACCTCATGATTTTTTATAGAGTTCTATATCGTAAGTGTTTAACAACACAAAGTAATATGGTAGTTTTAATGTGCTAAATGTGATGTGGACCAAGTCTCTATGTAACGAAAAAGTTCCCATGGCCTTGGACCCAAGCCCATGTGTCCTGATTTATATTAATGATCTATCATTTATATGATGATGTGGAGTTAGAGAAACATTTCATGTTACTGGATTGCCCAACAAAGAAATGAACTAGGGATATGGCAAGCTCATGTTTGCATTCTCTCTTACACATACTGAGATTTGAACTTCATATCCATTAGAGAAAACATCAGAAATTGAACATTGGAGATTTAAAAGTAAAGCATTTAGTGAAGTTTGAACTCAGTCAAATCACCACTAAATATTTCCTAATTAGTTTCAAAACAGGTAGGAACTCTTACATTGGCAGAGACACGAGACTGGAATACGTATAAACTGAGTTGGGCTGAGAAGTAGAGACCTAACATGCTTTCTCAAGATTTAAATACCATCTTGAGAACTGAAAGCTCCTAAACAATGATCATTGTTTACATATTATTAACTAGTCTTTTATCCAACCAACCAACCAAAACTGTAATACAGAAAGAATATATACCTGTATAAAATGAAATGGCTTAATTCATATTAACTTTTTAAGCATATATGTCCACTCATTGGAGAGTGCTCTAGAATACCAATAGCCACACAGTCAGGAGCTTGAGTAGCTTCATAGTCTAATATTATTGAAGTGATAGGCGCCTATGCAAGCAGTTGCAGCAACTAGGCAAGAGTGCAAACTTTGAATGGAGTTTCAAAAACTGGGGCTTGCATGGATACAAACCTCATTGTCATTTTATCTCCAAAGAAACCCCAATTTGAGAAACTCTGTTGCCAAACAAAGCCTCATCTGCTTGCTAAGCTTGATGTTAGCGTTGAAGTGTATTTGTGTTTTTAGTTTGTAATAGATTATTTTCTTAGCCAAAAAAAAAAAAAAAAGAAGGAAAAGAAAAGAAAAGAAATCACTTTCCTCTGTACTTATTTATTTCTACTTTTTATATTTTGATGGTTTTCAAGCTCGAGAATGCTATCATCAAACTAGTGATTTTCCGTGGGCAAAATGCTAGAAGGCACTCGAAATTACCCTTCAAATCTTGAGTTTAAATGAGAATGATTTAAAGATTCAGGTGCTTCGTTAAACAACGCATGGTACTCTTGAGTATAATACATAGTTGTAGGAAATGTTAATACTTTTAAGCTATGTAGCAAGTACACTGCTGTTATGAAGCTGCTTATCAGACACATTATGTCATGTTTATTTTTAAAATTTATTATGTATCAGTATGCCGGTGTTTATATTGATCTGATCGTGTCCGTACAACATAACTCTTGAATTTTTCAAAATTAAGATACAGCTAGACTTACGAAAACCCTTCGTATACATCTGAATCAACAGAGTTTTAATCTTCATCATAAATTTGTGTGCTACCATTAGTCTATTTTCACCAGATCACTTGAGAAGAAAACCTACAAAGCGAAAATCAAATATCTCTCTTCAACGACAACTCTCGTCCTTCCAATTTTTGATGAAAGTGTAATGCGTGATGGCTTTAGATCTGGCATGTGCCATCTTTTATTTGGAGAATTTGCATTTCAATTATTAACCATCAAATTCTTCATTCCGTGAATATAATCGGTGACAAGACCTTCAGCTCAAAAATAAAAAAAAAAATCTGTGAAAAAACTGGTTCAAGCAAAGATTTTATACAACATCAGAAATTTTCCTCTAACATAAAGGAATATGGAAAAAGACAATAAAAGAGTCATATATTTTTTTATTCCTTTAATTTTTTTTTTTTTTGGAGAAGTAAATGACAAACTAATCTGCGTGTTTTGCTTTCCCGGTAAAAATTTTAAGGAAATTGGAGGTAACGCGAGCTACATGCGTGCAGCTGCATTTCAATCATATCATACGACCTTGAAACTTATTATTATTTTTTTCGTATATTTATTTCGATATAACATTGTTGCAAAAGTGCACGAAATAAGAAGAGATTCAAAATGCTTCAACATTGCTACAGTAAATTAATAACATATGTTGCAAACTTTGTTTGAGTTCTCTGGCCTAAGTTTTTCCACCCCAATGCATAATATGAGGAATCGTGTAGCTGCAAAGATGCAGGCCCAGCCATTTACAACGGGAGCCCGAAACAGTTCTTTTGCCCTAATCTTCACAAGAATTTCGTGATGCCCTAACCTACGCTTTGTTGGACTTAATAACTCCAATATTAGCCCCGGGTATCAACACACCATATATATAGAGACATACAATGATATAAGCATTTTCAACTATTTTAGTGAACACACTTGTCGCATTCGTGATAGTGAATCTATCCTTAATTATGACACTATCAAACTTCTCATGTCACTGTTTAGGAGTCTGTTTCAACTTCTTTTCATATTTGTACTTCTGAGGTAGATGAGACCCTCCTTAAATATTCGAGACCCGCTTTCAAGCGTATATGCTACGAAGTTTGGACCAAAGAATTTAATGATTCTTGTCTCTCTCACTCCTTCTTGGTTCAACTTCCGCATTAACTGTCGTTCACCGAGTCTTTCGCCCCTAACGCTGTTTTATGTGTCTTTTCCCAAAAGTCTTGTTTCTTTCCGTTTGTACAGTAAAACGTCTTCAAAGAACACACCACTGGTATTTCTGATTTATGTACCAGAAATTTATAAGCACAGCTATTCAAGGCATAACCTATGAAACACAATTCATTATTTTTTATCCCTACTTAGTCTTTTAGGTAGTGGTGTAGGTATCTTTGCAAGGCACCTCCACATTTGAGCTAATGGTAGGAAGGTGGCCTTCCATGCTATAACTCAAATGGTATAAGACCAAGTTACTTTTGTGGTACGCTGATTTGCGATTAATAGGGCTTCCCTTATAAGTTCTGCGGTGATTCAGAACTTACGTGTATGGAATTGACCATCTCTTTTAAAGCTCTGTTCTTTCTTTCAGCAATCACATTCTGCTGAGGAGTGTATGGTGCTATGGTTTTGGTGGTTTATAGCAAAGTTAGCACACAACTCTTTGAATCCATTTAATTCATATTTTCCGCCTTCGGATAGGAAGGAAAGCAGACATCACAGTCTGGCTCGGCACTCTTAATATCCCACTCATACTATCTTGATTATTATCAGACATTTTCTGCAATTCCACAGAATAGAAGTTAACAACTTCAATAAATAATTGTCTTAAAAAGATGCGCTTTAAGCGTATTTTACTCTAAAATCTGGTTTTATTCTGTTACTCTGTCCGTTTATACTAACATTCAGTTGTTGTAAGAATTATTGAATTCCAATATATTTTATGTCTATTTGAACTTACAATCTTATTGCAGGGATTATGCTGAATAGAGTATTGATGCTGAAATATTAATTTTAATAAATATTATTGTTAGATAATTATCGTTGAATTATTTATCTTTCTTATTTATTACTAATAGGAGGCTGACTAAATGGCAGTCTGATTGGTATCTAAGATAAGGATTTGAAAGGTGGTTTTGCATTTAAGAAATGTTCAATTGAACGAAAAATTTTCCACCTGATTTTCATCGACCTGGCCGATTCGATTGATGATCTTGATCTTGAATTAGACTGTCAAGACCAACAAGCTTATTAACGGCTCCGGTTTCTAGACGGGTACGATAGCTATCAGACTCAGTACTGTTACAGGTATTAGACCTGAAACAGTTACTCTTGAGTTCAGAACAACTGTTCCCATATTTGTCTCGTTTGGTGACGATCCAGACCAGATTACTCGACCCGACCTGACTACCTCACTACCTCCGGCCACAGCCATCCTCTCCCCAAATCAAACCCAAACTACGCCTTCCACATCACAACCCCCTCGACCCCATCTTTGTAACACCCCAAATTTTTAAACCCTGATTTAACACTATATTCTTGGATTATTGAGATTATAAAGAACATCAGAATATTTTATTTGGTTATATTTATGTGATAATAAATTTGGAAATTTATTAAGGAAATTTGAAATGGATTAATTGGAAGAATTTAAATAAATATGCATGTAAAAAAAAAAATTTATATATATATGGTGATAATAATAATGGTGATGTTACAAGAATGTATTGTATATGTTTATGTGTAGAATGGTATTCATGAAAAGATACAAATCAAATAAGTGAAAATTAAAGTGTTATTTTTTTTATTGAATGGTGGAGATGAGAACTTGGAATTTGGAGAGTGAAGTAGAGGGTGGAGATTTTATTGAAATTGGAAAAGGGTGAGGTGCAATCACTCAAGATTTATGGAATGTATCATACTATAATTAACTCTCTCTCTCTCTCTCTCTCTCTCTCTCTCTCTCTCTCTCTCTCTCTTCCTTTCCCAAAAAGAGAGAAAAAAAAGGGATTTCCTTTTATTCCCCTTTCCCTTCCCTGTGAGAATCGGCAGAGGCTCTCAAGAGAAGAATTTTTCTCCTCAACTCTTCCCCTCAATCTCTCTCTCTCTTTCTCAAATTCTTCTCTCCCCCACCCTTCCTCTCTCACCCCCCTAGGGCTGGGCGCGACAGCCCCGCGCCCAGCCGTGCGCGCGCAACCAGAGAGGGGCGCCGCGCCCTGGTCGCGCGGCCAGGCGACGCGGCGGCGACAGGGGCGGCGCGGTGGGCGGCGACGGGGCGGCGCGGCGGGCGGCGATCAATAGAGAAGGTGAGGGGGATCAATTGGTATTTGTTCCTCTCCTTGTCTTGTGAAATTTCTGAAATTCTTTGAGTTCTAAACCCTGAAATTTCTTGAATTAGTGGATGAGTTTCCCTCAAATCATGTGGTTTACCTAGATGTCATTGATTGGTAAAAATGAGGAGGTTAACAACTAATTTGTTGAGAAATTCAAAGTCATGTTCTTTCCTTGTTGTCATCCTAGGGTTGGAGGAAATTTAACAACTTGGTTGAGGTAATGAAAGTGAGTGAGATTTCTTCTCTCGAAATTCCTGAAAGTGTTGATGAAAATTCTATGGATTCAATCAAGTTGTTATTTTAGGTGACCTTTATTAGTTGATTTTTGATTAAATCTTGTTATAAAATATATACTCTCTTGGAGCCCTGGAATTAATATGGTGTGTGGATATGACTTGTTCAAATTATCCTTGCTATTTACTGTGGTTCAGTTGTGTCACTCTCCAAGCATCTTCATATGTAAGTGTTAGGCCTTGATTGAGGTACATTCCAACTTAATGTAATGGGGCGATGGTGCAAATTTTATGATAAACTTAGTTAATGGTAGACAATTAAGAATCATTAGCTAAATTAATTTATCCAATAAATAAAATAATTAAGGTTATTGATTATCTTGAGAAATGCAAAGTTGAATTCATGGCAGGTAATCCGAGTAAGACAACAACATTGTAATAATGGCTCGTTCGGTACAATATAATTAATGGAGCTTTGTGGTAGGAAATTAATTATCAATATAATGATACTCCCATTGCATAATAACTTTATCTTGGGTACTACATGCATGCTTCTATAGATATTAATTGAAGAGAAAACGTTATATTTGATACAAGTTGTCAACACTTAGAAAGGTTCGTGTTACATGCATGGTTGCGGGCAAGCAAGATAAGAGGGAAGACATCTCATATATTGAACATAATATTTTAAGTCAGTAGAGTTGGAGCTAAATGTTCCTGAGGGATTTTGTGTCGAAGTGTATTCAAGGATCGAATAGATTGTCATAGCTTTTGTAGAGTCTGAGGTTGGAGTTGAGTTGAGAGTTAAAAGTTTGAAGTGCAGATCGTAGTTTCAGTGTGATCAAGGAGTGCCATAAATATTTTCTTGTTAATGTATTGCTACAAAATTTTGAATTGAAAACTTTTCTTTCAGGCAATATTATGTCACTCCTCTCATTGATGTTGTATATCGAGGAAAGTTTGGCAATATGGCAAGGATATTTATACCTGAAAAGAGAGAAATTCTAACTTTTATGTTGTGGCGACACAAGATATAGTTTCAAGAATAGCTAATATTATGTAACCACGTAGGATCAAATGAAGGCTTGGACAAGATTGTGTCATAGGCAATGTGTAAAAATTCTGATTCCATAATAGTTTTCTTTGTAGAAAATTCAAGTTGTAAAAATTGTTCCTTGAGAAATTGGGGCTCATAGTTAAAAGCCATAATAGAAATTTAAGGATAAGAGTTAAGTCATTGTAATTAATCATGTAGATGAGAAAAGTTTTGTTGACCGAACTTCTTCATAAATTTTTGAATATCCTCCTTTTAGTCTTCTGGAATAAATTAAAATAAGGGAGCTGAATAAATTGTCCACGTGTGGTTACAGTAGAGACTTGGCATCATGTTAGAAAGAAATCATGGATACATATACATCCGTCAAAACTTGCGAATCCTGGTACAGTCATTAGAACGCGAGAAGTTAAGAACTTATGCATACTCATCAAAGTCACAGCTTGATGTTTATTAGGACGCTACAGATTGAAAATCTATGGTTACCAAAATTTTAATTCTTGTTTGTGTTATGGTAGTTAGGTGATCCCTTGCTATTACTGGGAGTTGAATAAACATAATGAATTAGACAGAGTTGGGATGGCAGAGACTTTCAGTTAGGTCTGTGAACCATATCTTTAATTTAAATTACTTATACTTTTGTGCGCGCGCGTGTGCGTGTGATGGTTATTTACGAATTTTATTGCGTTCTCAAAATTGTGAAATAAGACACGTATATATATATCTCAAAACTCAATTGGAAGCTACGTGATGCCAGACCAGATTTGTGAATACCAATAGTAATATTATAACATATTCTCTGGGCTTGTGATTAAGGCATCGACACTATTCAAACAAAGCGGACTTCATGATAAATATGAGCAGCAAGACAATTGAATAAAATTGTATATAACTCAAATTGGCGAGTCCATAATTAATTGAGACGATAAGAACTCTCAGAATCTGTCTTGAAAGAAGAAACATACTATAATTATAAGACTAAATTATGTGATTAAATAATGAGTGGCGGGGAGGTTAGCAATTGTTATGTGTGATTAGAGGATTTATATAAGTGTTGAGGGTCTGACGTTGGATACGTGTGTACACCGAAATTTGTTATGAATGTGATCATCTGTAATATTCAGGTTATGTAAATATATATATACGTCATATGATTAGAAGTTTGAGTATTGATAATGTGAATGAAACTCGAACCACGTAAATAAGTCGAGTAGATTACTACAATGTTGAACTATACTTGTACATATATACTCTCATATTGAGAACCATAAACTTTCCTTGAAGGGAAAAATTTATGAGCCGAGTAGTAATCTACAGTAATTGGTTGACTTATCATATTGTGACAAATGGGTTATTACCCATGTGTGCATATATACATACATATGTTGTGTTCCGGAGGAAGGGACCCGTATGGCACGGGCGGAGTAAGAAGACGGTGCTATATACATAATCCGGAGAAGGGACCCGTATGGCACGGGCGGAGTGCGAAGACGGTGCTATATATACACATATCCGGAGGAAGGGACCCGTATGGCACGGGCGGAGTGCGAAGACGGTGCTATATACACATATATCCGGAGGAAGGGGCCCGTATGGCACGGGCGGAGTGCGAAGACGGTGCTATACACATATATTTGTAATTTTTACAAATGATTGAGAATGAATGGCTATGTGTGATACATATATGTGTGTGTGACACTAAGGGTTTGTTGAATGTGTTATCGCGTATGATAATGAAAACATCAGAATATAGATCTAGCCAATTGAAATGAAATATTATATATTGGGTGAAAGTGTACAGTTTAATTCATGCATCTACTTGAAGGTGATGCGATATGCGATATATATATATATATATATACACACACACACACACACACACACACACACACACACACACACACACACCACACATTATGGATGTTTGTGTGTTATATAGAATCTGAATGGGTGAAAACGGAGTACGAGATGGGCCGTATATTATGATGTAAGGATGCGCTTATTCGAATGCATAGTGATATATGCTTGTCCCTGATGTGGGACTGCCTTGTTATGGGAGATAATAAAAATATTATATGAAGTGCGTATGTTTACGAGTTTATTCATATAGCACTTGAAGTGTGATACGATACACATAAGCATGTTTGTGTTACATGTAATATTGAAAGTAACTTATTGTGATTAGAGCATCATTGTGACTGGTACATGAGTACATATACCTGAAAAGAATTTAGAAATAAGCTAAAGCACTAAAAGAAAATATTAGATATATCATAAACTCTGTAGAACACAGTTCAAAGATTGGAGTTATAGAATCATTAGCCAAAAGAGTCGGGTCTTTTGCAGAGCATAGAGATTGTTTGAGTGGACTATTTACTGTGATATCATTGTTTCTTTTTCTTTCCACGCTCGTTTGATATTGAAGAAAAGGCATGTCCCCTTCTATTTCGACAAATATATCATTCCTAATCTTCTTTTTCTCTCCTCACTGAGCTGTTGAGCTCACTCCCTCCCAGTTTCATGTTTTCAGGTTGCGGTGAGATGGAGGCCGAATTTAGGCTTCGGGCGGTTTGTGAAGAAGTTTCATTAACAGTAACTTATTACAGTTATAGTGATGTGTTATTACTTTGCAAGAGTTGTTGTACATAACCGTAACTTTAGTTGACATGTACATGTAGCATGTATTATTCTTGTTAGAGATTTGATGTAAGGGTAAGGTAGTTTGTAATGACTATGACTAAGTTGGAGTTATGGAAATTCTGAGTTATGTTCTGCATGCCGAGAGGGGTATTCTCGGGCATATGTTTCCTTGTCTCCATATAAGTAGGCGATGTCAAGCTGATATTGTTATTTAGAGAATACTGGCCGTTGTGAGCCAAAATATTATTATGACTGCATGGACGATTATTGACATTGACTTATATGTTTGGATTTAAGATAAGTAGGCTGGTGTAGGCCGAAATTATTGTGGCATGAAATGTATATTTGGAACATATCAGTATTTACAAAGGAGATGCTGCCAAAATTTTCAAGAATATTGGAGATTAATTTGAAGATCTGTTGATCAATATAGACATTTGTGTCAATTAAGATTATTAAAATCTGGGACCGTTACAATCTTACTCCCAGCGAGCCCTCCTCGCTCTCCTCGATCGCGTCTCGCAACGCCCTCTCTGTTCCACTCAATATCCTCCCTTTTCTCGATCTTCCACCCATTGAAATTAAATGAGTTCGGATCTAATCAGATATGATTCACGTAAAATCAGAGTTGACTCATTTACTAATAAGGTAAATGGACCTGAATCTTATTCAGATCTGCGGGTATAAAAATCAAACTAGACCCGTCTAATCGGATCAGGTATAGCCCCAGACTCGACTCATTGACAGGTCTAACTTCAATCTCAAGATCATGTTTTAGAACAAGAGAGAAGGAAGGAAATAAGTATTGATCAGCTAAAAGGTCAATAAATAATACATAAAAGACTTCATTAAACAAATCCCCTTTTTAAAAAATTTGGGCTTTGTATAATACAAATCTTAAGTCCCCTCCTGCTAACCTCATCTTAAATTCTCATTCTCACCTCAACACTACAATCATTATTATCCAATACACATATGCAGTAACTTTATACTTTATGCGACCACTTATTTAATATAACAATATTACTAATTATAGTAAGAATTAGACACTAATGCACTCACTAATTAGCAAGCACTTCCCAAATGAGCTCCGGATCGAACGAAGGCATCCTCGCCAGCGAGAACTCACCGTCCATCAAGCTCTCCTCTGACACCGCCGACGACGAGCACGACGACGACTCCTCCGTCGCGTCCTCCGACAGCACGTGACTGCTGGGGCCCACCGAAGAATCGTTTTCTTTCTCCTTTTCTTTTTCTTTCTTGGCCCTCTTTTTCTGCTGTCCGATCCGCTGGCAGATGGCCTGGATCTTGGAATCGACGGCGGATCTCAGCGCCCGCAGGCTCTCGCTGCAGTCCGCACCGTTTTTTAGGTGCGGGAAGTTGAGGCGGGCGTACTCGCCGCGTAGTTTATATGCGGCGCGGTCGTACGCGTACGCGGCGGACTCGGCGGACTCGTACGTGCCGAGCCACACGCGCATGCGGTTCTGCGGCAGCCGAATCTCCGCCACCCACTTCCCCCAGTGCCGCTGGCGCACCCCGCGGTACAGCTTCTTTTTCGTGGGGCCCGCAATCAGCTGCTGGGAGCCGTGGCGGGTGCCGCTGTGGGCCCGCAGGCGGAGCGGAGGAGCTGGGTGTGGACGCTGTAGACGGATGCTGAAGTGGCTGAGGGGACCACTGGAGGAGGCGGGGGAGGGGGAGGTGAGAGAAGATGGAATCGAGGGCGTTGGTGCCCGAAAGGAGGAGTGCGGATAGCGCCGTGCTGACGTAGCACGGGTCGGCGAACGGAGCCTGCTGATGCTCCATGAAGTTTTAATCTGCAATGGAAATATTTTGAGGGGCAATTGGCAATTAGTAATGTAAGTAGGGGGTGGGAGAAAGGAAAATTTCGCAAAAATTTTTGTTTTCTTTTCTTCCAAATGAGAGATCTTTTTTGGGAACAACAAGCGCGGGGGGCGGGTGGGTACTTTGGGGAGAGAGGAGAGACCTCTGTTGGGGGATTTTGGTTTGAGCTCTGGTTTGTGGCTGCAGTGGGATTTTTATAGGCAAAGACTGAGGAGTGGTTCTCTTCTGTTCCGCACCTGTTTCTCTGTTGCTGGATCTTCCCAAACACCCTCATTAACACGGCATTAACTCCCGACGGAGAGAGGGCATTGTGGGAAGGATAGAGAAAGAGAAGGGTATAGAAGGGGGGCGATGATCTGGCGGATAGGGGGACAGGTTGCGGGCCCACATGTACCGCAGTCTATTTTTTGACCGGGGAGATATGAACGTGAGGTGGATCCACGGTCCCATCTGTACTCACAGAGAGAGAGAGAGAGAGAGAGAGTTGACTTCGAGCATTGAAGATAAAAAGCAACCTTTGGCATTCACAAGGCCACCCGACTCCCAGCTGTGTGGACGCGGATCATCGGCAGGGATGGGCGGACACGTGTCGAATGTACGGAGATCTTCAAGAGCCGCTCTTTCTTTTTCGCTCCGCTGGCCTTTTCCCGGTTCTCATTGAAGCTTTTGAAGTTTTTTTTATAGCAGGAGCTAAGCTTACCTCAGCAATCTAGAATCATGGGTGATCTTTTGTCAATAAACGATTCATATAATCGATGATGCAAGAACTCTGCTTTTACATGTTAATCATCAGTGTATTTTGAAGTACTTTTGATTCATTACTTTGTCTTATGTAAAAGATAATTTCATAATTTCACAAAGTTATACTAGCAAATAATTAACTAAACAGATTGACAGTTGTGCATTTAGTTGCTGAGCCATAAAGTTCACGAAATGATTGAAGTAATTAATGATACTATATATTTGTCGATTTTCTTTAATCTTATCATGTTGAACATCTTGATGAAATTATCCTATACACTATGTATGACCTCCTGATTACAGTTGGCAGGGTGAGACTGTTGTAGCAGTGGGCTTCTAATATAAGAGATGAAAGTATAAAGAGAGATAAAACAGATAACAATATAAGCTAATAGAAACAAAGAGGACAGCACATCAGTATTTAATATGGTTCGGTCAATGTGACCTACGTCCACGAAAAAGACATCAAGAATTGAAGGACTTGGGTCACCATCCCAAAGACTAACCTTTTAGGTGGAGTTACCCCAATCCTTACATAGACAATACAAGAAACTTCTCTGTCAAGAAGGAAATAACTCGAAGCACCACCCCTAAATAATTGTTTAGCTGCAAAGGCACATTCTGTAAGAGTGAGAAGGACCAATGGGTAAGAACAAACCAGTTTTTTTTTAAATATTTTACACATTTTACATGTTTATACCATCAGATCAAGGAAGATTGTATCGTCTAATTTTTACTGTAAAGTAATTGTAATTTCTAAATTACTCGTCAAGTTAGGAGCAAAACCTTTAGGCATTAGGGCAAAAGTGAAACCAAATAGTAAATGAATTGATTGTGTAACTTCCAAAATTATGAAAACAGTAAAAGAGAGAGTATTTTTTTTTTCTTTATTAAAACACTGAAATATTGCATAGACAATAGAAGATTGCACATGTTTGTATGATTTGACAATGTCTTGCCAATGTCCTACTTCGTGTAGAAATTACCCATGAATATGTGCGCGCAAGTTTTGGCTGCAAATACTCAGAATGATGACGTATCCTCGCTACAAAACCTGTTCAAGTTATACCCAGCATGCCAACTGATCGAAGATTCTTTTTTGATGAATTAATATTGTTATTAAAATTTAGTCTCATAATTATCAAACATCTTTATTACAAGCACCGTCCATTAATTAGAATCTCTCTCTCTCTCTCTCTCTCTCTCTCTCTCTCTCTCTCTCTCGGAAGAAAATCATTAGAATCCTGTTCTTGAACTGGTCATGCACCGCTGAATATTTCTTTCCATGCCAATTTTCGGCAGGGCAAAAAATGGCACCATCTCTCTCAGCCAATAACTTTTTACCTTCAGCTATCACCATACATCATCGGACTTTAAGCAGTCAAATCACCGGGGCAGAGCATCGCCATCTCAATTTGCATTCTTGGAGGTTCTATGTCAATTCTACGATGAAAAGACTTTCATGGCATCTTGCATGTGGACTGCCTCAGACATGGCTCTTGCACCTTACCGGTGTTAGAGATATCAATGACAACACGTGATCCATATAAAAGACACCCCTCATGAAATCAATCAGATCGTAAAATCTCTTCATGATTATAGGAACACATGTGACTAATGGGAGTCATGCAGCATGTGTTTCTCATTTTTTCTCTCAGTCAATATTTTCCTATTATTTCTCTCAGTCAATGTTTTCCTATTGTACCTCCTAAATCACTGTAAACATGTGACCAATATGTGTATATAAATACAACCAAGAACCATAACTAATGGTATCTTGTCTTTACACAAATAAGTCTTCTTCTTCTTATTGTTTATCTTCGTATCAGAGCAACTCCTGTACCATGTCGAGTATTTCCTCTTCATCTTCCCTCACCTCCATCCAAACACTTGCATCTATGGTTACTCCCAATCCCAACATCACTCACTTTCTAAATGTCAAACTCGACAAGGGAAACTATCTGCTGTGACGTTCCCAGTTCCTTCCTCTTCTCAAGCTCCACGATCTCGAAGGCCTCGTCGACGGAACCTCTCTATGTCCGGTCCGGTTCCTTCATTCTACCTAGAAGGATGCTCAGCCCACTATCAATCCAGAATACACTCGCTGGATCAAGCTTGATCAGATGCTCTTATATTGGTTTATCTCCTCGCTCATTGAGGCTGTTCTTGCTCATGTCGTCTGCCTCACCACATCTCGTGATGTGTGGTGCTCTCTGGAGCGAATCTTTGCGTCACCCTCCAGAGCTAGAGTGCAGCAACTCAAATATCAGGTGCACACCGTCAAGATGGGCACCTCTTCTCTGTCAGAGTATATCCAGTCTGTCAAGTCCATCGTGGACAACCTGGCGGCAGTGGCTAATCCAGTTGCCGACTCCGACCTCGTCTCTACCTTACTCAGTGGTCTGTCTCCCGAATATGACTCGTTCGTCCCTCCGTCGGCACACGAGTCGGCCCTGTACTGTCAGAAGAACTCATCGGCCTCATGCTTAGCCAGGAGATTTATCATGGGCGTGTTATCACTTCACCAGACTCCACAACCCTCATCTCCCCTTCTCCAACGGTTCATACTGTTTTTCACACTCCAAGCTACCATTCAGCTCCATCTTTTTTCCGTGGTCGTGGACGTGGCCGAGGCAGGGAGCGCGGTCGTGGTCATGGACGTTCCTTCTTACCGTCACATCAGTCCACCGGTGGTCGACCTCAATGCCAGACCTGCAATCGTTTTGGCCATTATGCTAACAAATGCTACAATCGTTATGATGATTCGGCTCGCCCAACTGCTCTTCTCCACTCTTATGGGAATAGTCCAGTCGATTCCAACTGGTATGTTGACTCTGGAACCACTCATCACCTAACGGCTGACATTGCGAATCTGGCGGCTCACTCTGAATATCAAGGACCCGACAGAGTTCGCATGGGTAACGGGACAGGTTTGCCTATCCGAGCTACTGGTGCTTCTTTATTGTGTTCTCTTGTTTCTTCCTTTGTCTTGAAAAACTTTTTACATGTTCCTGATATCACCAAAAATCTTCTGTCTGTTAGTCAATTTACTGCTAATAATAAAGTCCTTCTTGAATTTTACCCTGACTCTTGTTTTATCAAGGATCTCTCTACTCGGAAAACTCTACTACGGGGACAACTTAAGGACAGTCTGTATGCCTTCTCCCTGGGGAATCATAACTCACCGCCTCTCCTCAGGCTCTTCTCAGTGAGCGTGCATCTTCCTCCGTCTGGCATGAGCGCCAAGGTCATCCCTCCACCAGAGTTTTCTCCAGTATTTTATCTCAGCATCAACTTTCTTTCCTCTCTGACCGTGCTGGTACCCCTCTCTGCATCCCCTGTCAGCAAGGAAAAAGTCACCGCCTTCCTTTTTCATCATCTTCCACGATTGTTACTGCTCCTTTAGAGCTTATTCACTCCGATCTATGGGGTCCGTCTCCTGTGTCCGCTATAAGTGGTCATCGCTATTATATTAGCTTTGTAGATCACTACAGTAAGTATGTTTGGCTTTATCCTTTGATAAATAAAAGTGATACTTTCTCCATTTTTCTTGAGTTCAAAATTCATGTAGAAAATTTTTTTTGGACGTTCCATTAAAGCACTCCAAACTGATGGTGGTGGCGAGTTCATCAAATTTAAATCTTACTTGTCTTCTCAGGGTATCGCTTATCCTGTCCACACACTAGTGCCCAAAACGACACCGCAGAAAGAAAGCAACGCCACCTTGTCGAGACCGGCCTTACTCTTCTGACTCGGTTAAATGTTTTATTTCATTTCATTACTGGCCCTATGCTTTCCAAACTTCCTTATTTCTCATCAATAGAATGCCCACCCCCGTCCTCCATAATCTCTCTCCCTACCAGAAATTATTTCATAAAGTACCTAACTACCTTTCCTTACGAATTTTTGGTTGTGCTTGCTACCCTCATCAGCGTCCATACATAACTCATAAGTTTAATTTTCGGTCTACTCAAAGTGTCTTCTTAGGTTACTCGGCTTCGCATAAAGGTTATCAATGTTTGCATGTCCCATCTGGTCGTATTTACATCTCTCAGGATGTTGTGTTCGACGAATCTTCCTTTCCTTTCCATTCTCCTCAGCCCTCCCTCTCTCCCTCTACTCCCACGCCTTCACCACCGATCCCCATCTCCATGCCTCTGTTATCTTCCACTGTTCCAGTCCCCTCTTTTCGTGCGGGCCCCCACTATTGACTCTTCTCCTCCTCCACTACCACCTCCATCACATACTCCTTCTCCACCACCTCCACCAGCACCCGCCGATGAGTTCTTCTCCTCGTCCTCATCCTCAGGCTCTCCCAGTCCCCCTCCTATCAGGACCCACCATATGGTCACAGAACACAGGATAACACCAGAACACCAAAAGTCTGGCTAGCCACCCGGTATCTCATGCCTACCTGTCTCATGGTTGACTTGGCCACCACTCCTGTCGAACCCAAGTTTCACGCAAGCTTCTAAAGATCCCAAGTGACGCCAGGCAATGGACACTGAGATGAATGCCTTGCTTAAGAATAAAACCTGGTCCCTTGTGCCTTACCACCCTACCATGAATCTGATTGGTTGTAAATGAGTTTTCAAGTTAAAACATAAATATGATGGTTCTGTTGACAGGTATAAGGCCCGCCTGGTGGCCAAGGTTTTCATCAACAACCAGGATTAGACTATGGTGAGACATTCAGTCCGGTCATTAAGCCGACCACTGTCCGTACCGTGTGTGAAAAAAACACCTAGAGAGGGGGTGAATAGGTGTTAGTGCTAATCTAAAACTAAATGCAAAACTAAGTGTGCTAAATGCGGAAGCTAATGCAAATTTTGCAATCACACTTAATACAATCAAATAAGTGTAGCCGAATTCCCCGTGAAGGGCTCTGGACTAACTCCTCTTGATTCCCCTTGAATGGGTTGAGGTGCTATGTGAAGCTCTTATTGATTAAGTACAAGCGAGGCACACACAAACAACCAAGCATATAAAATGATATATCAATATGAATATATGCAAGCACAAATGCAAGCAATATATGATATGGCAATATGAATTATGCTCAACACAAGCAAATATGATTTGATGTTATGAATGATGCTTTGCACAAATAAATGAGAGAGAGAGTTGAGAGATATTGGATCAAACGCAAACACATGGATATGTTTCGAGGTTCGAGCCCCTAGCTCTACATCCCCGCCTACACCACCGTGTAGGATTCCAATCCACTATCTCCCACCGAGGGAACCTCTACCGAAGGGGATTTGTTACAACTCTAGGAGTACCAAACTCCTCTCTCAAAAACTACCTCACAATCGAGGGGTAGGTCCGTAGCCAATACAACCACAACACCTCTACCGAAGAGGGTTTACAACCAAACTCCACCTCTCTCTAGAGGGAGCAAACCAATCACCCGATCACCTCTACCTAAGAGGGATACACAAGAATAAGGGTGTACAACAAGTGGTTCCAAAGACCATAAACTCAAACTCTCTTTCTTTTCTCTTTTTTCACAAAACAAATGATCCTAATAGATTAGGATAGAAGATAGTTCAAGTGTGGAAACAAGGTGTTTTTAGAAACAAGCACAAAGAAAAACCACTAGGGAAATCTCTTGTAAATGATAGAAAATGAAAATCAATACAATCTCCCAAAATCTAGTTTTCTTTGATTTTCCAAAAACCCAAAACAATAAAGATTGAAAGATTAAAGCCCCAAATACTTTTGAAAACTCTTTAAAAACACTTAAGAAGGTCTGGAATTTTTGCTCTTAAAAACTTCTTCAAAAACTATGAAGAGATGGGGTATATATAGCCCCAATACAAACTAGCCGTTAGAGCTGAGCTGGCAGCTCTGACAGGCAGCGGTCGACCGCCAACGGTCAGAATTGTGACCGTTGGGCAACCACGGTCGACCGGCCCGGTCGACCCAAACAAACAGAGAGCACTGCTCTCAGACCGGTCGACCGTCCCGGTCGACCGTCCCAAAGCTGCCAAACGTGCACAGATTTGTGCACGTCGGTCGACCGTCCCGGTCGACCGACTTCAGCCAAGTCGACTAGGTCAGGTTGACTAGTCGACTGATTGAAGCCTGGAACAGAAACTGGGTCTGAAAAACTGGGAAAATTATTTTATAAAAATCTTTTATCTTTTCTGAAAATCCCATAAAACTTGTTTTAACATTTTGTATTGCAACACAAACTAGTGATAAAAATTTCAAGACATATATCAAACATATCAATTCATTTTTGAGTCTTGCAAATTTTATCAAAAACAAAACTTGTATTTTCATCAAACTTGATTTTTCAATACATGAATAGGATAGTCAAAATAAATTTGTATAGGAAGTGTAAGCATGTATGTATAACTAGAATACATCTATTATACATATAAACTATGTAAACTTATTTTGATCTATTATTCATGAAAACCAAATCCAAAACATGAAAACGTGTGTGTTGTGCACTTGAGCATATCAACTATACTAAGCTTTACAAATGGATCTAAAAACACACTAAACTAAACTATGGATACCTAAGTCTTCTTGACGATCTTCATCTTCAAGTAGACTTGCTCCAAAACTCCATCCATGGGCTAGGCAATGTGTGATCATGAAGTTTTGGCCCTGGAATCATTATGAAAAGCTTCTAAACTCCTTGTTGAAGCTAATCACCAACTAATATCTTGGTTAATGATCTGAAAATTAAACAACACAAGATTATTAGTAAACATAACTACATGAGTTAATCATCATCAAAACTAGGGTGGAAGGCCTTTGGGCCAATAGTGTGCAGTCTGGCCGTATCCAAGGGATGGTCTATTCGCCAGTTGGATGTGAATAATGCATTTTTGCAGGGTTTTCTTACTGAGACGGTCTACATGGAATAACCTTTGGGCTTCATCAATCCCGATCATCCCAATCATGTATGTAAGCTTCATCGCAGTATCTATGGCCTCAAACAGGCTCCACGGGCCTGGTTTTCTTGCCTCAGCAGTTATCTAGTCACATTGGGCTTTGTGGGCTCCAAGTCTGACACATCTCTCTTCCTCTGAAGGGTCGGGACAGATCTTCTTCTGGTTCTTATCTATGTGGACGACATTATCATCACAGGTAATGACTCACGGGCTGTTACTCGTCTTATTCAAGAACTAGGCTGGGAGTTCTCATTAAAAGACCTCGGTCCATTGCACTATTTCTTGGGTGTGGAGTGTCATCGTACACCCTCAAGTCTATTTCTTTCTCAACAGAAGTACATCCGTGACTTACTTCTTCGACTCAAGATGGATGGTGTCAAGCCTGTTAGCTCGCCTATGGCCACTTCTTGTAAGCTATCCAAGATTGTTGGCAAGTCTCTCTCTGACCCCTTTATCTATCGAAGTACTGTTGGGACTCTACAATACTTAAGCTTTACCAGACCCGATATTGCCTTCTCGGTGAACAAGGTCGCTCAGTTCATGCAAGCTCCAACCGATGAGCACTGGAGCGCTGTAAAACGGATCCTCTGTTACCTCAAATCTACCATTCAACATGACCTTTTTCTCTCTCGTCATTCTTCTGCACAGCTTACTGCTTACACCGATGCAGATTGGGCAGGGTCGATCGATGATCGAAAATCTACCGGTGGCTATTGTGTCTTTCTTGGTACAAATCTCATTTCTTGGAGCTCGAAGAAGCAGTGTACTGTGGCACGATCTAACACTGAGGCAGAGTATAAGGGCGTGGCCAATGCTACAGCAGAGGTCGTTTGGTTGCAGTCATTACTTCGTGAGATTGGAGTTCCGCAATCTCCCCCAATAGTTCTTTGTGATAACCTCGGTGCAACATATCTCTCGATCAATCCTATTCGTCACTCCCGCTCCAAACATGTTGAGATCGACATTCATTTTGTGAGGGACTATGTCGCCAATGGAGTCCTGGATGTTCGGTTTGTCAGCACTAAAGACCACTAGCAGACATCCTTACTAAGCGTTTGAGCTTTTTAAGATTTTCTATGCTAAAGAACAAGCTCTCGGTTCTTTCGAACCCGCTTCGCTTGCGGGGGGTGTTAGAGATATCAATGACAACACGTGATCCATGTGAAAGACACCCCTCATGAAATCAATCAGATCCTAAAATCTCTCTATGATTATAGGAACACATGAGACTCATGATATTCATGCACTATGTGTTTCTCATTCTTCTCTCAGTCAATATTTTCCTGTTATTTCTCTCAGTCAATGTTTTCCTATTGTACCTCCTAAATCAGTGTAAACATGTGACTAATATGTGTATATAAATACAACCAAGAATCATAACTAATGGTTTCTTGTCTTTACACAAATAAGTCTTCTTCTTCTTATTGTTTATCTGCTGGAGCTCTCGTTTCATGGATTCCTTGAAAAATGATCTTGAGATGGTAAAAGTCTGTTCATCGAACTAACAGTAGAAGTGCTCAGTCAGCCAGAGAGAGAAAATAAGAGGGTTTAAGGGGAACGAGAGAGGCTATGACCTCAAATCCTAGGCAAGTGAAGGTACCAAGTTTTCATTTTCAACGACCTCTAAGTTGCAGCATAAGTACAATGTGTTATGTTTCCACTTTGGATATCTCACGTTCAAATCCTGATTACAGTCTGTGTTTCACGAAAAAACAAGCAAGCAGTATTTTACAATCCACAAATCATGGACTCAAATTTTCTTATGTTATATGAAAGTAGAGGTATTTGTATCTCAGCCGCTGGCACTGCGACTTGGTCGCAATCCTTAAAAAATTCAGATATTATTAGAAATAATGATCGCAGTCCTCACAAAAACACTGCAACGATGATCGCAGTCCTCACAAAAATACTATGATCATGGTAGCAGTTTTCACAAAAACACTGCGACCATGATACCAGTTTTCAAAAAAAACTGCGACTATGCTAGCAGTGCTCACACAAACACTACAATCATGGTAGCGCTGCGACCAGAATCTGTGGCTGAGATATAGGCACGTAGCCACCAGCTGAGAGAGTCTCTCAGCTGGCGTGTGAGGTACATTTTTCTCATTAAATTATTTGAACTTATACAAATTTCCTGAAAGTTGTCTAAAATACAAGCGATAGCTGATACTTGCAACCAAAACTGTGTGAGGTAGTAGAAAGACCCACAGAAGACCTAATCAATTATCAAATGAACTGTGAGCTGGTTCACAACATAATTGAAATTGTCAAACCCATACGACACTCCCATCTTCAAGTTGTCGACACGCCAATGACTCTTCCCCCATCATCATCACCATGTGGCTCACATATCCCCATTGTGAAGTGTGACCCTCCCTATAATGGAAATATCACCTTCATGCACCAAAAGCAAACTAAATAGATAAATAAGATGATGATATTTCTATTATAAATAGATAAATGAAGAATGAAACGAGAAGAAGGGATTGATCCAAGCATCCCAAAAGGAGAAAGAAGCATTTGCAACCACAAACGATCAACACATTCCAATCAAGCAATAACAACAAAATTCAGCTTTATCCTCCCCCATCCAAATCAATAGATCGAGAGAGAGGGCAGCAGAGTCAAAGGATTCGGCTCCTCACACACTCTCTCTTTCATGTCCACCATTTGGATCTACGCATGAAAGGAAAAATATTGATCGAGGACGTTCAAATCGGCATGGGTCCTCTATTAGCCTTTTGCAGTGTATGTACCTTTTTTTTTTTTTTTTTGCATTAAAAACCGAAAGTTATAGCACGAGAAAGTCCTCTCAATAGCGACTTGTGAAAGCCAAGGACCGTTTCTTTGTCTTGTGAGAATAAAATTGCATGTGAAAGAAACCAACTTTCGGCTTTTATCTCTTACTCTCACGTTCTTTTGCCTTGATTAGAAATTTCTTCTACTAAATTGAATGATGGATGCTTGTCTGTTTTGAACTAGAGAGAAGGTACATTTTCTTTCTTTCTTTCTCTCTCTCTTTCTTTCTTTTTTGTGACAAAATCGTGAGGTAGAAACCGATATTTCATTAAAAAGAACTTGACGATACATTCTCAAAAAGAAAGCTATAAATTTTGCATAGATCACATGCACAATTAGAGCCTTAGAGAGAAGGTACATTGTCTTATGATTAGAAAGGTGCATACCCCCTATGGCCCCCTACTGGGCTCCATCCCTGGTAGTGATCATGTGCACATTGATAAAATACAGCACACTGCAATGTGTTGGAAATTTTGTACTTAATTTCTTTTAGAAAAAATGTAAGTTTAGAAAAAATAAGCAATGATTTATTTGTTCTTTTATTTATAGTATCTATGTGTAACGTTAAATTCAAGAGAGTAACAACTCATTTAATGTTTTTCTTTAAACCTTTTTAGCCGTTGCAAAATTAATCAACATGATTAATTAATTATTATGTGTGTAACAATTGGATACTTTATTACTTACCATTATGCATACGAGGAATTCTCTCCCCATAAAAAGCAATGAATTCTTTGGATTGAAATATCGGAGGAAAATTTGAATCCATCCCCCCTCTCACCCTACAAAGATTTTCTCTATTATTATATTACACTGGCAATCTAAAGAGTTATACGGGTCAAGAGGCTGCACTGCTCGTGCGCTACTCAATGACAATTACTCGGGGTCATTCACCGCTACTAAATCTGATTTCAGTTCTCGTGCAGACTATCTAAGACATTAGACACATAGCGGTGAAGTCCCCAAATAAAAGGCATTGCCCATTCTCTTAGTCCGAATAACTCTTTAGATTGCCCATGTAGTCTAATATAATAATAGAGAAAATCTCTGTTGGAGGAGGGGGGAGATGAGGTACAAATTTTCCTTCTATATCACACACCAAAGAATTTATCTTTTTTTATAGAGAGAGAATTCCTCATTTGCATAATTTGCATAATGGTATGCAATAAATTATCCAACTGTTACATACATAATAACTAATTAATCATTTTGTAATTTCACGAATAATTTTGCATCCGCTAAAAAGTTTTAATGAAAAACATAAAAATAAATGAGCTGTTGTTCTCTCAAATTTAACTTAGCACATAAATGCTAGAAATAAAAAAAAAAAAAAAACCTCATCTTTTCCAAACTGATGTTTCTTGCTAAAAGAGTTTTAAGTAAAAAAATTCTAACATAATGGACGTAAGAGTCATATATTGAGAAACCACTGATAAATTTCTTTGACAACCACACACACGAGTAAATTAAAAAAATTTAGCGAGACGTTTTCGGGAAAATGGATTACAAACAATTGTTTTACACATGCAACTTGTAGCCTCAAAATAAACTTACAAATTGCAACGCAAAACCTAGATCTCATTAACCACATGATATAAATCATCTAGCAAGGACTTAACAACCTTGTATTACTCAAAACTCTTCTACTATTATGATTATGTTAGAAAATAAATTTCTGATGATGCTAATAATTAAACTTGAATCAACTACTTAATAGTATGCTATTCACACAAGAATTAATCTCACGCATATACAAAACATAAAAGTTATACTTATATCTTATACCATGTTAACATGGTGATATACCCAAACCCTTAGAGTTAGAAAGGGATATTATAAAAAAAAAACTCCATGAATGTCTTATTGTGGCCTACTCCATACCCTTTTGTTTTTTCTTTATAGAAGAAAAACAAATGACAAGTATCAAAACTCATGCACATGCATAGACAAGGACCCTCTTTTATAACCCCTTTCATTAAGTTAATTATAACTAACAAATGAAAACTACTTTATCTATTCTCATATGGCAGTTCATTGTACTTCATTCTATTATATGTTACTTTGTGTCAGATAAAATGGAATGAGTCATATAAAGAAAAATTTCTTGTAGACTAACATTAAGAAAACAATTGGATTTCTAATGGCAATTCCACACTCTATATTCGGAGCATCCAACTCAGTGAGCATTGCTGCAATGTACCCCTCTTTTGACTCCTGTTTCATTGATCGAAAATTAGACCACTCCGACTTTGATAAATATTGTGAGCCAAGAAAAGGATACAACTTTACCCCAATATATGATGATTGTTTATGGTATGAAGATATCACCCATAAAACCTATGCTTGTAACATGCCAGCAGTCGTCTAATTGTTGTCAATCAATCGCCATCTTGAAAAGAATTTGCAACAACAGCATATACGTCAATTTCTATTGCAAATACGGCAGTCAAATATGAGCCAGAAAATAAGCATACACACTATTAAGTCCAAGTCTAATAATGGCTCTTCTCTTTGAAGAAATCATTCATTCATTTCTATTCTCCAAACTTTCCAACAATTTCTAACTTTATTCCGTTTCATATTGCCGCGAAGTCCAAACTCGGTGTCCCAATCTCACATGGGGCTGCCCAATCAGTGTCCGACACCTGTCCCTACGAAGACCAAGTCAGCCTAATCCTATGGCCCATATGCGGACGGGCGGGAGGAGGTGGGGCCCATCTAGGTGTTTGCTAGGGACTCTTCAAATTGTCGGAGTCCAATCAGTTTCTCTTCGTTACTTCTTTGCTCCCTTATTTACTTTTCTTAATAATCCTTGCTATTTAAAATACGTTCAGATAATTACAAACATCTAACACGCGTTAAGAATGTAAATGATTCTTAAAGGGTGCTATGGGTTCGGGATTTTCAGAGTTGGACTAGGATAATTTCACTGAGATTCTCCATATTCTCTCTCACTCCAATTAATCTTACTATAGTTATTATTGTAATTAATAATAGCCACTATTAATAATAATTAAGTTAATAGAGGGATTTCATTTCAGCCATCTATGTCAAGCAGTAATTAAAAAAACTCACCCGCCTAATTTTATTCGCTTCAGCTATCTCCTTTTTAAAACAATGAGGTGTCAAGCGCTGAAGCGCTCCTCAGTAACGAAAGACTTAAATGCCCTCGCAATTATCACTTAAAAAATGCGGACCATTTTGAAAATGCGACCTACTGGTATATAGAAGATTGTGACTATGATCGCAATTCTCACAAAAATGCTTTATTTCTGAGTCTTTATTAAGATTGCGACCATAACTGCATCCCTCAGAAAAAATGTCATGTTTATGAGTCTTTATAGGACTGAGACTGATCGCAGTCCTCATTATTAGGACTGCTATTATGATCGCAGTACTCAAAAAAAATGTCATGTTTTTAGTCTTTATAGGACTGCCACCATAATTACTGTTCTCTTTATTAGGACTTCGACCATGAACACAATTTTCACAAAACTGTCTTATTTTTTAGTCTTTATTAGGATTACGATCATGATTGTAATCCTCTTTGTTAGGACTGCGATCATGATCGCAGTTCTCACAAAAATACCTTATTTTTTTAGTTTTTATTAGGACCGTGATTATAGTCCTCACAAAAGTATCATGTTTTGACTCTTTATTAGGACTGCGGTTATGATCCAATCCTTACAAAAGCTATAATAGCAGTACTCACAAAAAGTCATATTCTCAGTTGTAATACTATGTCCAAAAATGAGACCACGACCCGTGAATATACAATCCAAGTCCCTTAATCCATGGATCCAACTCTCTCCCTGCTAGTGATCAATTCGATTCAATCCCCTATATCTTCTCGAAATCAAGATCGAATAATCCATGGTGCTCCAATCATTCTCTGAAAACAAAATTGTTTATGGGGTTCAGTCTCTGAGCCCTCGGGAGGAGGCGTCCAACCCTCATAGCGACCTGACCGCGTAGATTGATCCGTGAATGACTCTGATAGGGGGTCTTGAGGGAATGCTCCACTTTCTAGGCCAAGCGGTGAAGAACAATGCCTGGATCAGAGAAAAAAGTCAAAAGGAAAACACAATTATATGGGGAAGAGGAAATGATCTAGCTGCTGCTTTTGCTGACATGAATGAGGCTGAGGCCAAACAAATTATAAAGTTAAGTTTTTTCATATTAAGAAATATGTGGTTGTAATCAATTTTTCCAAGTTAATATTTATTACCAACAAATATTTACTAAATAGTAATTAATTTTTAATAAACAATTGTATATTATTAAGAAATATTAACTGACTATTTTATTAGTTATTTTGAAATGTTTATCGTAATCTTGTGATAAATATAATTAATTAGTAAAAAAAATTAGAAACAATACTAATTCAATTTCAACATATTTAGAATATTTATAAGAGAAGATAATAAATAGTGTTATGTCAACATTAGTAATAATTATGAATATTCATTATTTGTAATTAAAATTTGATTTTGTATTTTTGTATTTTTAATTATTTTATAATTTGTTATTTTAGCACATAATATTATTTAACTATAAAAATATATAATATATTAATATTATCTAATACTAACTAAAAACCAATAACAATTACTTCAAAAATTATTATTGATGTTATTTCAATAAAAATAGTTAATCAATGTTAGATTAGTATTTAACAAGATCAAAGAATCAACAATATCTTACTGAAAAGTTCAAGGCCTAGTCCGAATCTGAGCCAATAAATTTCAAATCAATAACATCCCCTTATGAAGAATAATTTCCAACTTAGGGGCACAACATTAATATTCGTTGAATCTTGAAATAATCGTACTGCTGTCACATTAATATCCATTACAAAGGGATGAAAGGAGTAAACTAAGAAATGATTAGGGAAAACTCATACGCATTAATTATTATCAAATTAAAAAAAATATAGCAAGAAGAGTTAAAGAACCTATCATTTTTTTTAGCAAACTGCAATTGGTCTCCACTTTGAACTAGTCATCGATTCATTTATCATCCTTTTGTCGACAATTGATACCATCGCCATTATCATAATAATCATCTAAGAGCTTTTTCCCATAGATACGCCCTTGATTTTCAGTAGTACAGCCTGAGTTTGACATTCCTGCCTTTTTTGCAGCCGTAAATGGATGAGAAAACACACGTTATGACACATAAACTTCACTACATTAATTAAGTTGATTAGATTTTCATTGTGATTGTGTCATAAAGCAGACTATAAGATTTATCAAAGTCGGAATTGCGGCCTGACTCAGTATTAGTCTGGTAGAGAATGAGATTGTCAAATTTAAGTGCAAGAAGTTCCCATAATTATTACATGTGTATATATTTCAGCTGGGATCTCTCTCCTCTCTCTCCCTCTGTGCCAATAAATTACTCAAGGGCGACAGTGAAACAAAGCAGCACCTGACACGTGGCTCTCGCCCATCTAGTGGTGAGAAAATGGGGCCTTTTCTTCCCACTGTCCCCATGAGAAAGCAACAAGGTTCTAAAGCTTCCCATTTCTGACTTTTTCTTATTAAAATCAATAATTGGAGTGTACTCGTGTTACACGAAACGCCGACTGTTTTCTAGTGATAAAGGTGTTGGAATTGAAGAATATATAAGTATGAATCTTCGAGTTGAATTATGGCGAGATCCGTTGATCAAATCAACTGGATGGTGGTTGGAGTGTGTTCTCCTTCCATTGGGGATGAACGTGGTATATTCACATGTTCAATTCCGACTTCGAATGAATGAGATATTCAAGTCCAAAGATTGCCTAATTCAAAGCCAAAACGGGACTAAAAGTAGCTAAAAGCATTTAGTCCCACATTGGCCATGGGATGGAAGCTTGTGGTGTATAAATAGAAAAAATTGAGAACAAGGGCGTGCCCTTTGGGTACTTGGAGTTTTCGCGCGCGAAAAGGAGGGAACTATGCTCGCACATGCGTGCGCCCGCGCCGCCGCTGGCGGCGGCGGCGGCGGCGGGCTGGCCGGCGCCGGGGCCGGGTGTCGCGGGTATGGGTTACTCCGCTGCCCGAACCAAACCCACTCCGCTCCGCTACCCGATCCGCTCCAGCCCACCCGCCAACGGGTGTCTGCGAACGGATCCGAACCGCCCGCCAACGGCTGTTGGAAAACCGTCCGTGCGGTTGGGTGGTTGGACAGTTGAACGGTTGCGACGGTTCTGTCCGAACCGTCGCAACTGTTGACTTCTGGCAGACGAGAATGCCCTCCTGGAGCGCTATAAATAGCGCTCCAGATTTCCATTCTCAGACACACCAACACCAAACTGAGAATATCTCTCTCTCCCTCTATTTGAGTTCTGATCTGTGCGAAGTGTCTTTCGGCGTTCTGAACCGAGCTTCCAGCGAGAAGTAGGAAAGCGACTTCCAAAGGAGATTCTGCAAAATTGTTCTGAAAAAGGAATCAGAAAATTAAACAGATTCTTTTACAAGAATTGTTGTCTGAATCTGGTACTTCTGAAGAAAAATTCTTCAACCTTCCTTCATCCTCAACAATGGGTGCTCCTCCAGAGAGTAAAGGCAAATATTCAGTTGAAATTTGTCCTTGTACCGCTGCTTCAACGATCCTGTGAAGGTACTGGTTGACTAAGGTTCGACTGTACGGTGATTTGTTAGTGCTATCCAAATACCGTGAAGGAGTGTTGTATCTTGGGAGACCAGCGTCCATTATCCCGTTAGCACCGGTGCGGGGGACGTAATTGTCTTAAGGAGATTCGCTCTAAGCGTACCTCACTCCAAATACTGTATAAGTGGATTAAGTCCTTTATACAGGGTGTAACGGTCCCAGTTTAATAAATCCACAATTTGCATAACCTCCACTTACAAAGCCGATTAATCAAATCTTTTCTTTATTTCTTAGAAATTTTGGCAGCACCTCCTCTGCAATTACTGGTCGGATATATATCCAATACAGATATAATGATTTCGGCTAACATCAGCCTACTTATTCTCATTCCAACCATATAATCTTAATTCAAAATCATCCACACAACCATGAAAATTTTTCGGCTTGACATCGCCTACTTATGGATAAACAAAATAACATAAACTCTAGAGTTTCTGACTCCGCATCCATAGGCTTTCAGAATTCATAACTTCCAACTAATCATGGGCATTATATAGATAATACACTTCTTATTGTTACAACTCAATGACAATAACTCAAATGTCAACTTGAAATGAAACTACCACAAGGTTCTCCACAAATGTATATACAAGATTAATCACGCCTCTCATGACCCACATATGTAAAATGCACGAACACAAATGTTCCAAAATACAAGAGATGGATCGGTTCAGAATGAACCCTGCGCAGCATAGCCCTGACCCCTGCCTCCAAGCAACCTGCAATATATAAGTCTGTGGGAGGGTGAGCTCGACAGCTCAGTGAGTGAGGTGGAAATAATCAAGAAAGGATAATATCTCAACAAGAGTATGAATATACACGCAATGAAAGGAATCTGAAACAGTAAGAAGACAAGAATCGGAGGCATCCGATAGTTTGGTAATCAAGGTCTCAGCCTCAACAATTTCTGAGAACGATCAGACTCTTCTTTTGTATTCCCCAATTTCTTAATTGAATTTCATCTTTATGTATGATGAGTTTTATGAGTTACATAGCCAAACTCCCTCGCCTTAAGCGTACATAGTGTGTATTACTCACGTGCCTAGTATTCCACGCTATAATATGCCAACCACCAAAGTTATGCCATAGACCTAGTTTATGCATTCAAATAACACTTACATCACAAGCCATAATTATATAACATATACCCCATCATATTTCTCATAATGCAATAACGCATCACACTTCAAGAAATGCACTGGTTCACATGCACACTTTTTTTTTCCCCCAATATATGGTATTCATTTCAATGAACTAAACTTGTATTCTGATGGTTTCATTGTCATATACAAAGACTCATCCATCATACCCCCAGTGTCACACACACACATACACATTTGTATCACACATAACCATTCATTATCAATCATTTGTAAGGATGCAATTAAGTGTATATTATAGCACCGTCTTCGCACTCCGCCCAGCATACGGGTCCCTTCCTCCTAATATAATATATATATAGCATGTATATACAACAATAACACCGTCTTCCCCCCTCCTACCGGTTCTCGCACGGCCCCTTCCTCCAATATATATATATATATATTATATATATATATATATATATATATATATATATATATATATATATATATATATATATATATATATATATATATATATATGTATGTATTTGTCAAATCCCCGTCTTCCCCCCTCCTACCGGCTCCCGCCCGGCCCCTTCCTCCTCTATATAATGCATCATGCAAACTTAAGTTATAATATTCATACAAGCAATATAAAACTAGCTTACATGTCATGCCCGAAATGATGTGCAACAATAAGAAAGAAGGCATGTGCTTGGGTTTACCCAATATCATAGTAACAACACAATAACCAACGCATCCAATTCCATAAGGTTCATATATCATGCACATCAATTCCCTTACAAAAGCAATCCTACTCACAATTAATGTTTATCTGTCAGATTGCATCATTACAGGAATATTCATATCAATTAATTAATCAGAACATGCCACCCAATTACATTAAGTACAGAAATCAAGTGATATTCACCCATCATATTCATATCAATCATAATGATTCTTATTCAGTGAGACACATGCCAATGCCCTTGTACACCTTGTTTCAAAGTTCTACATTAAATGCAACACTTATTACACAAGGTTGTGTTCAGTTCTAAGCCTGCCTTACTGTCCCTTTATTCTTGTAACACGATATATGTGTGAAGATATATATAGTATGGGTGCTTTCTATGTAATGCTCTAAATATATTTGAACAGAGGAACGACCCTGTTCACATGGTTCACACATGCATAACGACCAGATAGTACATATGTACATATGCCACATACCCATATTTCTCACTTTCAAATCTTCATATACGAGATTTCAAAACATTCATTATTACACCCATAGAGTTGATCATCGTCTCAGATAATCGGCTTATCCCTTTTAACTAGAATAATATGAACGCCACAATCATACTTTAATCCCTAACGTAAATCAAGACATTGCACTCCAAGAGAAAAGAAACCATTAAGAATTGGAACGATATAGCAAATACGATTAAAAGTGTTTCTCTCAAGTATCTAATAAGTTTGGTCACCGTAAGGGGCACATGCTATTAGTATGCAAAAGTATTATTCGTACAAACATCCTGGCTAAATGGATGGGTAAGTCGAGACTATAAGGAGAAACAAATGTCTCATACATGCTAGTTAATTTGAATACAACTCTCTAATATTACAATAAGAAAATCTTTCCTTACAATTAGTATTCATGTTCACTCATCTATAAGTCTATTGTCCATACAATTTAGTGTGGGTCGATAACTTGACCAATTATCAGTGAATCACAATTTATCAGTCTATCATCCTTACCATATACTTTCGGCGCTTCAGAGATATCTACGGACTATGTGCCAATAAATACTCTATTCACAGTCCAGCTACTAGGCCACCAAAGAGATTATGTGTTAGGATGAAATATATCTTTTGGAGTCCATAACACAATAATTCCTTATTTTGATAAAATTAACGAAATCTGAGTCTAAGGGTAAACACCAGCACACTGAGTGCACAGGCAACCTCGTTATGAAACCTTAATTTAAAATAGTCAGCATTTAAATAAATAGGTATGACATACCCGTGTTCGTAACATGCGTTACTGAAGAAGAGTGATTGGTTCTAAGCTCAGCACAACATGCCTATATATTTTTCAAAATTTTTCCCATAGATCCACCTAAATCTGTTTCATCGGATCTGACCTTCCTATCAATCGAAGACGATTTATCGTAACTTCTACTTTTGATATTAGAATGAGACGCAGGGACTTCCTTTAAAACTTAGATTTATTGATCTTCCTAGCAATATATTAAATGACCCACTTAATTTACATGAACAGCTGAAATAAACGGAAAAATCATTTAGACATCTAAAATTCTGCAACTTTGCACTTTCGACAAGTTATCAAATTCCAGTGATAACTCCCAGCACAGACATTGGATTAGGACACCGTAAGCGCGGTTGGAAAGTAGACTCGTTTAGCTTTCCAACGGTATATCACATGACCTATTCCTCATTAAATATCCTTACGAAAGAAACCCCATGTTTCAGGTCTCAAATCTGGACAGATTTTAACAGATTTGCGTTACTATTCCAAAGGTGCTCTATTAACAAATTCTTCACTTTTCCTATTATTTCTTCATCTAACTTGAATTATAAGTAAGTCATGAACTAAAGTATTTAGATTTATGGTCACAAGAATTATTTATAAGAGTATGCATAATTTGATCACTACATGATTTATCACAAGTCCCTCTTTAAGTCACCTCCCACTTCATATTTTAACTTATATCATGAAACTTTCCTTCTTATCTCATTAACATGACCAGATCAAATATTAATTCAATTGCACAGATTATTATGTAAGAATAGCAAGAGATTCAACCCTCACAAGCGTGAGAAGCTTCCAGATCCTCCATCTAAATTAAAGGTTAGGGGAGATCTATAACTTGATCTCCCCCAATCGTAACGATCTACGAATTTATGACACTAATTCCACACTTAGGTTAATCTTGTTTTCTATTAATAACACATTAATCGGTACTTGAACTTTTGATATGATGTCACCTAAATTTTTGGTTTAACCTCGTTTACTTACCGATAATCAATACCATCCTCCGTTCGATTTTACAAGATAGAATCATATACAAATTATAAGAGAGTATACTTTTGGTAAAATTTAAACTAACTCAAAACCATAACCCTTCTTTCCACATTATGCTTTCACATAGGGTTAGGGTTGTCACCAATAGGTTCATCATGCATTTGCCCATGATTCAATTAAGAATTCGACCCAATTTTAAGAAAGAATAAAATTCCTCAAAATTTAGTCTCACAAACTTTTAATGAAAGTTTCATCATCATCAACTTAAAATGTGAGGTTGGGAGTTCTAGGGATAAGATTTACACAAATTCTGAAAATTGATAAGCCCCTTTACCACATGACCTACCCCATCATGCAACCTCCTACTCATCAATTGCCTACAATTGGGTTAACTCCATAAATCTCTAGATCCTATTTAGGTCATCACATGCATTAAAGGTTATGAATTTTCAAATAAAAATTGTAGGAGTAGCTCAAGGGAAGAATTTCCCCAAATTCCATAAATCAAGGATCTAGGGTTTCAAGAAATGAACTATGAAACAAATAAAAGGGAAAAAAAGGGAAACCCACTCACCAACGTCCGACACGGCCGCCACCACCTAGCCGCCCCCGGTCAGTCGCCGTCGCCGCCTGGCTGCGGCCTGGCCGGCCGCGGCACCGCCAGTGCGCGCGCTGGCAACGCGCGCTGCCGCTCTGCCGCGCGCGCAGCCTGCGCCGCGTGCAGCCGCGCGCGCCGCCTGCGCCGCGCGCTGCCGCGCGCGCCCCCTCGCGCGCCGCCTCCTGCGCCGCCCATCCCAGTCGAGAGAGAGAGAGAGAGAGAGAAAGAGAGAGAGAGAAAAGGGTCGGCTGCGGTTGAGAGGGAGGGAGAGATTGGGAAAATGGGGAAAATTTTAATTTCTCCCCTTAGCCATGTGTCCCTTCACAATTCCCAATCCTCTCCCTTCACTTGCCAACACATCATCACAAAGATCAAGTTCATCCTAACCATCAATTTTCTAACACTTAACTCAATCTCATCTAAGCCATTCATCACACATGATCTCAAGAATACATAATTATGGTATTGTATAAGATGGTATTTTTCTTGTATAAACACAATATACTTATATATTATTACATATATTAGCATGAACAATTTTTTGAAAATTATTATTATATACTCATATATATATACATGTATTCATTCAAGGATGATCGTATTCACAAAATGTAACGGTCCCAGTTTTCAAAATTTTCCATATACATAAACATTAAATTGATCCACTGATTATCATAATGATCTCCAAATTTCTTAAAATTTTCGACAGCACTTCCTTTAAAAATACAAGGTTTACTCTGATACATAGTTACATACAATTCCAAATATTTCTCATCAATCGTATATCCATATGCAATATCCCACGCAGTTATACAACATTTTCGGCTTAACATCGCCTACTTAAATTCTCACATACATTTAATTTTAGGGATACTACACAAGATAACAATTTAAAGATTTACTTAAGGATAATCTCCTTAGTGTCACCATCTAACATAATCCAACCCAAGATAATACCCAATAAGAGTTCATACCCAAATCTACATATATACATCATCTCCATGTACATGAATATAACCGCATTACTTAATTACAATTCAATATAGAAGCTTGATAGGCCCACACAATGAATGTATTGTATCCTTTCAATGCTCTACCCTTGCCTTTAGCTGTTATTTATCCCTGGCTAGCCCTGAAAACATGAAGCTATGGGGGGGTGAGCTCGACAGCTCAGTGAGTGGAGTCAATTTCATTCATAAAAATGAAGCATAGCAATAACGATGTATAATATTCATGGTACTTGAAAATAAATGAATGTGGCACATGAAGTATGTAATAATGCATCATTCTTTATAATTGTGTATTTGCTTCCAGCTATTATTGATAGATGCACATAGGACCGGTATACGGTGTCTCCACTACCACATACAATAACGCATTAAAATATTCTTAGTGTCACACACTCACACAAACGTATACATCAAGTATAGCCATTTATTCACAATCACTTGCAAAATACAAATATAAGCATATCACCAATGCCATTCAATGTAAAAGTAATTCCCCCGTCTTCCACCTCCTACCGGCTCCCGCACGGCCCCTTCCTCCTTATATATATAATTCATATAAAACATATATGTTTCCCCGTCTTCCCCCCTCCTACCGGCTCCCGCACGGCCCCTTCCTCCTTTAAACACAAATGCACCATGCACGGTTAAATTATAATATTCATCACAAGCAATTTAAAACTAACTTACACGTCATTTCATATATGGAATGATACTCTCAATGAGTACTTGCCCATTATCATGTATTCTTATGCAAAATTAGTATCTGTGTCTTAACCAAGCATAACACATATGCATATATGTACAACATCAAATAACATACACTAATCACATTCATGTCACCCAAAATGAATTCTATTCCGTAACATGCATGTCAATGCCATTGTAAACTATACTTCAAAATGCAAGCCACATATGATATTTGGCAAAATGCTAAATCAACAAATTACTATTATATTTGCAATTTAATATAAAGCGGTCCAATTTATTTAAAAACCCCACTCACCTTCAATTTGAGCATTCACAAGAGGTTCGTACCGAGTATCGCCTCGTGTTTCCTTTCCGAATAATCACCTCGGACACCGACACGCCAATCCCCCTTCATTCGATAGTAGCAAACAACATCACATAATTTAATTCTTAGTTAAACATCAAGTGGATTACAATGCTCTTGTAGGAGAGACCTATTTTACCATTACATATTGCTAGTCTCTTACCCTTGAGAGTATACCAACATGATTATTATGGCTATCTTACGGTTTCTTATACAATAATTTGTTTCTAATTAATATTTTCATGGAGTCCAATACCCAACCCCAATTCTTACTATTAAGAAATATCACATAGCCTCAATCCATTCCAATATTCATGCCCACAATATTCATTTAATTAATAACCTAACCCAACAAGTTCTCACCTTCATTCGGAGAGTTCTTCACCAATCCTTTAGCTTCTTCATAATCCAAAACAATGATCCTATACAAGAGAATCAACAAGATATCTTTTAGTACTAGATTCTCCAATAACCTTGAAGGTTATTACTTATTTCACACTCTAATTCTCTGTTAAACATAATCAGAATTTATTGGGTATTAGATGAGTTCATCACTAAAATTCAGATCTAGGGCTGAATTTTTACCTTTAAAAACTTGTCTTTTACATAGGGGGAACTCCCCAAATCCTTCCCTGGCCAAAGGAGGCTTCCTCCCCCTCGAATCCATGCCGACCCGCGGCCTGAGCCGCCCCCCGCGTGGCCCCGCGCGGCCCCCGCGCGGCTGCGCGCGTGGCTGTGCGCGGCCGCGCGCTGGTGGCGCGCGGTTGCGCCGCCCCCCTGGCTTCGGCTGGGGGGTGTGGAGAGAGAGAGAGAGAGAGAGAGAGAGAGAGAGAGTAGTTCTAGGGTTTGATTTTGGGGAAGAAAGATTTCTTTTTTTTCAATAACAGAGAAGAGAGAAGCTCTCCTCTCAGATCTCACGTAAGGGAAGGGACTATTTGCATAAAACCCCTAAAATCTTATTCATTACAAAGAGACACTCCTCTCTAGTCTTGCCACTTGGCCAAGGCTAGGATCAAAATGATCCTAGCCCTACACCTCATCTTCCATGCACACCTAACCTCTTCTAAATAAAATATTTCTAATTACCAAGTATTTTAATTAAATCATGAGATATGGTTGGTGGGGTAAGTATATACCATGTATTCTTATTTTCAAGTATTAAAATATAAGACACCTTGCATATACATGGTTATCCCTTACATAAAACATTGATATATTTACATCACACATACTTGTGAAAATTTAATAACACAAATTTCTCACTAAATCATCAGAGAAAAAAAATAATAATTATATAGACATACGAATTAAAATTTGCATTACCACAGTAATTTATGATTAAAGTACACCAACCTTATAGTTATCCGTCCCAATTATTCAGCATTAACTCATGGCAGAGAATTAAATATTCTTTAGGAAAAGAAATAAATAATAAAAATTCGGGATGTTACATTCTACCCTCCTTAAGAAAGTTTCGTCCTCGAAACTTATAGCAGTAGGAATAAGATAGGGTCAAATATTTGTAATTCCTCTTCCGATTTCATGTAGCTTTTACAACTTCATACTTAACTTAAAATTTGCACAGGTTTCTAACTGTGGAATACATCCCTTTTTAATTTCAATCAACACTTGATTTTATGAACATTGGCAGTTCAAAACTTTCAGGTCATGCAAGGAGTAAAAAAAAAAAATCTATGATGAATTAGAACAAGGTTTCAATCCTTCTCACACGAATGTTGCTGACCGCCTACATGCTTGAGATAAAAATTTTTACTTCATAACCAATGATAGTTCCTTTAAAATAATTTCCCACTTTATTTAAGATCAAATCCCTTCTTAATATCAATTTTGACCTCGGAGTTTTGAAACTTTGAATGTTTTTCTGGCGGTGGAGTCAGTCGGTAATAATAGATCCAATTTAAACTCAGATATTCGATTGGTCTAAAGTGTTATGGATTCAAACTACTTTTCGTATCACAACTTTATCGGATATGCCTTAACAACCGCTGAAATTTCTAGCGAACTCCCATATTAAATCCTGCGTCATGAGAAATGGTTTACACTTTAATTACTTTACTTGTAGACTAGAACTTGCATCAGTTCCTCCACAAAATATATCTGTCATGATCTAACAAATAGATGACAAAATTCAAAAAAAAACTCAGTGGCTTAAATTTACTAAACTGTTTATCATTTAATACTTTATTGACGGGACGAAGTTAATTCAATCAAAGAAAGCTAAAGTCATGTCCTTCCATCGACTTATTCATATATGTGATGAGTACACTAATATCTGATCATCCTCTTTTTTTTTCTGAATTAGTTTCCCACCACAATTTACCAATTACAGGTAAGTTAACAATCCTTCTTTTACAGATGACACAGAGTGTTTTAATATTGCAGTAGCTGTAACACTTTACTTTATGCTCGTTGTTTCCTAAAATAACAAGAATTCTCTCAAAGTCATGATAAATTCCAATTCTAACATAAATGTATATTACCAAGGTTTCATCATACAGAGCAATACCTCTGGTGGTAAAGTTAATCAATATTCAACAGCTTCAAGTTGATTTGTTGTATCGAATAATTAAAGGCATCAGAAATCCAATTTAGCTTTTCATTGCGACTCGAGTTGCCACAAGAATGTTTTGAGAATTGCCAGAGTCATTATTTCATATCATTCTTATCTGTCATGAGAAATTTTCATTCTTCACAATTATTCAATTTCCTTCAAGAATTTCCCGAACTACTATGGTTTTTGAGACCTTAACTATATAAGGGTTACCTCATGCTTCCCATTACAATCTATTGCATTTTAACATCTTCTCTACTTCACGAAGCCATCCTTCTTTACTTACAAAAGATGAGAAGTTGACCCAGCATTATTTCTTAACTTTCTATTTAACTTCATCACTAAATCAACAGCATAGGTTCACACCCTACCCATATGTTCGGTGAATCAGTTATAATCACTGATATCATTATCCACATTAGAGATCATAATGTATCAGACTTCAATTTCACAAGTTTCGAAGAATTACACGGTGTAAATAATAACTACCCATGTCACAGGTACATCCATACATAAAATTCAAAATAAGTTACAATTATTGTTCTTATGAATGATGATACTTGATCAGGTTTCATCTAGTGAACTCAAACACTATTTCATGATAATTGTCATGATGTACTTTAGTGTAATATCAATGATAGTTGCAACTTGCGGTGAGCACCTGACTTGAAACTGTATACAAAAGTTAGTTGAGACAGAAGATAAGGATTTCTTATTTATCAATATGATTCACCCACTGAAAAGCCTGTTACAAGTGTGAACTTTTAACATCTTTGATAAGGGTCTGAATAATATTACCCACATAAGATTTGTCTCACAATATAATTTGCTTCTCAAATTTTACATACAATGATCCTGCCACTATACATTCAAAACAAATGACATTCATACCATCAGTCCCTCAGCATACTGGTGGACTCACAATTGTATACCTAAGCATGCATTAACCGTCTTATTAAACACTAGGGTACCTATGATTATGTCTCTAGAAAAAAAATAGCATCCTTTCTTCATTTTATACTCACACAGTATTAACTATCCCTATATAAGGATGCTCTTCAAAGAGTAACAATTTTATAATCCGATCAGTATGACATACCCCTTATACTCTTTTATCTGCGACTATGATCATCCCACAACCAGATTCTTAATAAGGTTCTTCTGTTCTGATTTATCTTGATTTGCCTGATATTTCAATTACTTTCATATTCCAGTGTCCCATATCACTGGCAGCTCATACTGAGGGCCCGCACCCCCAATAGAACGCATTCGAATCAAGACACGCGGGTATGCCCTCATTCGAACGTATGAAAATAATCAATATCCTGCACTTCGAGATCAATCATACACGTCAGAACCGACTACCCCCCTTGGAAATTCTTATATACTGTCACGCTATCAATCAAACAATGCACATATACATACATATTAGTCCTATGGATCAATCCCGATACATAAATAACCATTCTAGGTCACATTCCTATGCCTACACTTTCTAGGCCATATATCTCTGCCTTACTCCTCATTTCTAAACCTTAGCTCTGATACCAACTGTAACGGTCCCAGTTTTCAAAATTTTCCATATACATAAACATTAAATTGATCCACTGATTATCATAATGATCTCCAAATTTCTTAAAATTTTCGACAGCACTTCCTTTAAAATACAAGGTTTACTCTGATACATAGATACATACAATTCCAAATATTTCTCATCAATCGTATATCCATATGCAATATCCCACGCAGTTATACAACATTTTCGGCTTAACATCGCCTACTTAAATTCTCACATACATTTAATTTTAGGGATACTACACAAGATAACAATTTAAAGATTTACTTAAGGATAATCTCCTTAGTGTCACCATCTAACATAATCCAACCCAAGATAATACCCAATAAGAGTTCATACCCAAATCTACATATATACATCATCTCCATGTACATGAATATAACCGCATTACTTAATTACAATTCAATATAGAAGCTTGATAGGCCCACACAATGAATGTATTGTATCCTTTCAATGCTCTACCCTTGCCTTTAGCTGTTATTTATCCCTGGCTAGCCCTGAAAACATGAAGCTATTGGGGGGTGAGCTCGACAGCTCAGTGAGTGGAGTCAATTTCATTCATAAAAATGAAGCATAGCAATAACGATGTATAATATTCATGGTACTTGAAAATAAATGAATGTGGCACATGAAGTATGTAATAATGCATCATTCTTTATAATTGTGTATTTGCTTTCAGCTATTATTGATAGATGCACATAGGACCGGTATACGGTGTCTCCACTACCACATACAATAACGCATTAAAATATTCTTAGTGTCACACACTCACACAAACGTATACATCAAGTATAGCCATTTATTCACAATCACTTGCAAAATACAAATATAAGCATATCACCAATGCCATTCAATGTAAAAGTAATTCCCCCGTCTTCCACCTCCTACCGGCTCCCGCACGGCCCCTTCCTCCTTATATATATAATTCATATAAAACATATATGTTTCCCCGTCTTCCCCCCTCCTACCGGCTCCCGCACGGCCCCTTCCTCCTTTAAACACAAATGCACCATGCACGGTTAAATTATAATATTCATCACAAGCAATTTAAAACTAACTTACACGTCATTTCATATATGGAATGATACTCTCAATGAGTACTTGCCCATTATCATGTATTCTTATGCAAAATTAGTATCTGTGTCTTAACCAAGCATAACACATATGCATATATGTACAACATCAAATAACATACACTAATCACATTCATGTCACCCAAAATGAATTCTATTCCGTAACATGCATGTCAATGCCATTGTAAACTATACTTCAAAATGCAAGCCACATATGATATTTGGCAAAATGCTAAATCAACAAATTACTATTATATTTGCAATTTAATATAAAGCGGTCCAATTTATTTAAAACCCCACTCACCTTCAATTTGAGCATTCACAAGAGGTTCGTACCGAGTATCGCCTCGTGTTTTCTTTCCGAATAATCACCTCGGACACCGACACGCCAATCCCCCTTCATTCGATAGTAGCAAACAACATCACATAATTTAATTCTTAGTTAAACATCAAGTGGATTACAATGCTCTTGTAGGAGAGACCTATTTTACCATTACATATTGCTAGTCTCTTACCCTTGAGAGTATACCAACATGATTATTATGGCTATCTTACGGTTTCTTATACAATAATTTGTTTCTAATTAATATTTTCATGGAGTCCAATACCCAACCCCAATTCTTACTATTAAGAAATATCACATAGCCTCAATCCATTCCAATATTCATGCCCACAATATTCATTTAATTAATAACCTAACCCAACAAGTTCTCACCTTCATTCGGAGAGTTCTTCACCAATCCTTTAGCTTCTTCATAATCCAAAACAATGATCCTATACAAGAGAATCAACAAGATATCTTTTAGTACTAGATTCTCCAATAACCTTGAAGGTTATTACTTATTTCACACTCTAATTCTCTGTTAAACATAATCAGAATTTATTGGGTATTAGATGAGTTCATCACTAAAATTCAGATCTAGGGCTGAATTTTTACCTTAAAAATTTGTCTTTTACATAGGGGGAACTCCCCAAATCCTTCCCTGGCCAAAGGAGGCTTCCTCCCCCTCGAATCCATGCCGACCCGCGGCCTGAGCCGCCCCCCGCGTGGCCCCGCGCGGCCCCCGCGCGGCTGCGCGCGTGGCTGTGCGCGGCCGCGCGCTGGTGGCGCGCGGTTGCGCCGCCCCCCTGGCTTCGGCTGGGGGGTGTGGAGAGAGAGAGAGAGAGAGTAGTTCTAGGGTTTGATTTTGGGGAAGAAAGATTTCTTTTTTTTCAATAACAGAGAAGAGAGAAGCTCTCCTCTCAGATCTCACGTAAGGGAAGGGACTATTTGCATAAAAACCCCTAAAATCTTATTCATTACAAAGAGACACTCCTCTCTAGTCTTGCCACTTGGCCAAGGCTAGGATCAAAATGATCCTAGCCCTACACCTCATCTTCCATGCACACCTAACCTCTTCTAAATAAAATATTTCTAATTACCAGTATTTTAATTAAATCATGAGATATGGTTGGTGGGGTAAGTATATACCATGTATTCTTATTTTCAAGTATTAAAATATATGACACCTTGCATATACATGGCTATCCCTTACATAAAACATTGATATATTTACATCACACATACTTGTGAAAATTTAATAACACAAATTTCTCACTAAATCATCAGAGAAAAAAAAATAATAATTATATAGACATACGAATTAAAATTTGCATTACCACAGTAATTTATGATTAAAGTACACCAACCTTATAGTTATCCGTCCCAATTATTCAGCATTAACTCATGGCTGAGAATTAAATATTCTTTAGGAAAAGAAATAAATAATAAAAATTCGGGATGTTACACAAAATTTCACATATACCTAACACACACACATATATATATATATATTTATATATATGATCAATTTCCTAAATTTATCCTCTTCCCAATTTTCACAACTAATAAAAAAATTCTTATCACAACATATTAGTTCGATGACCCCTCTAATAATCATGTATAATCATATAAATCACGAATTATGGAAAAAAATAAATAAAAAAAAAATCGGGTTGTTACACAGGGGATATACTTTAACAGTATATCGTGACTGACTTAGATTCAGTCTAATTGGTGTTTAACCAAGGAAGGAAATTGAAAGGTGGTTCTTAAATTAAGGAACGTTCTATTGAACGGAAAACCTCCCACCTGATATTTGCCGACCTGACCAATTAGATTGTTGATATCTCAGTGATCTTGATTAGTTGTCAGATTGATTCTTGTTAAGCAGGATAACCAACAATCTTAAGACAATTATTATTGAAGTTTCTTACTTCTGTTCTGCTTGAACTTGCAGAAAATGTCTGAGACTAATCAAGATAGCACTAGCAAGGCACCAAACATGCAGCTATAAGCTTTGATTCCTACTCCACTTCCTAACCCGAAGCCGGAGAAGCCAGGAAAATTTGATGGCACAGAATTCAAGAGGTGGCAACAGAAGATGCTCTTCTACTTGACCACTCTTCATCTGGCCAGATTCCTTCAAGAAGATCCACCAGAGCCTGTAACTGATGCATATACTCAATGTGACTTCCTTTGCCGAAATTATATTTTAAATGGACTGGATGACTCTCTTTACAATGTCTACAGTCCTATCACAACGATAAAGAAGTTATGGGCCAGTCTTGACAAGAAGTACAAGACTGAAGATGCTGGTACCAAGAAGTTCGTCGTAAGACGATTTCTAGAGTACAAAATGGTGGACAGCAAGACTGTAATTAGTCAGGTGCAAGAGTTTCAACTTATCTTGCACGAGATAGAAGCTGAAGGTATGATCCTACCTGAAACCTTTCAGGTTGCTACTATCGTGGAGAAACTCCCACCTGCGTGGAGAGATTTCAAGAACTACCTGAAGCACAAGCGAAAGGAGTTAAAGTTGAAAGATCTCATTGTGAGGCTTCGAATCGAGGAGGACAACCGAAAGTTCGAGAAAATGAGTAGTAAGAACTCCTACGAAGCAAAAGCCAATGTGATCGAAGACTCAAAGGGGAAAGCGTCTACTTTCAAAGGCTTAAAGCGGAAGAAGACTTTCCAGAGGTACAAAGGCAAGGTCCAAGAAGGCAATAACATGCGCTTCAAGGAAACTTGTTACATCTGTAACAAAGAGGGGCATAAGGCGAATGAATGTCGCAGCCGTCTCAAAAAGAACAAGAAAAGCCACCCACAGGCAAACTTGACCGACAATGAGTCTCCAAGCCTTTCAGCTGTGGTGTCAGAAGTGAATCTGACAACCAACAATAAGGATTGGTGGGTAGACACTGGGCTACTCGGTACATCTGCTCTGAGAAATTATTATTCTCTGAATATCAAATACTGAAACAAGATGAGCAACTATTCATGGAAAATTCAGCCGTCTCAAAGGTTGAAGGAAAAGGCAAGGTCATCCTGAAGTGGACATTTGGAAAAGAACTTACTCTGAACGAGGTGCTACATGTTCCAGATATCCGCAAGAATTTGATCTCCGGATCAATACTTAGTAAGAAAGGATTTAGAATGGTTTTTGAATCAGATAAATTTGTACTTACTAAGGGAGGGATGTATGTGGGAAAGGGTTATCTTGTTGACGGACTTTTTAAAGCCAATGTTGCAGTGGTAGATAAAAAGTCTGTGTATTTGTACCTGAAGCTTATAAATAAAGAAAAATCTTCTGTTTATTTGCTTGAGTCTCCTATTTTGTGGCATGCTAGATTAGAGCATGTAAATTACAAGTCATTAAAGAACTTGTCTAATCTGGGATATATTCCTAAACTCAACTTGGAAGAAATTCGCAAGTGTGAGATTTGTGTTGAGGCCAAGTTGGCGAAAAATTCATTTCACTCAATTGATCAAAATACAGAACCTTTAGGGTTAATTCATAGCGATCTGTGTGAATTGAAGTTTATGCCAACTAGAGGTAGTAAAAAGTATTTCATTACTTTTATTGATGACTGTATAAGATACTGTTATGTGTATCTTTTAAACAGTAAGGATGAGGCAATAAATATGTTTATAACATATAAAGCCGAAGTTGAGAATCAACTCAACAAGAAAATCAAGATTCTTAAATCCGATAGAGGCGGAGAATATGAATCAAATGATTTTAGTGAGTTATGTGCTAATTTTGGTATAATCCATCAAACAACAGCACCATATACTCCTCAACAAAATGGAATTGCTGAACGGAAGAACAGAACTTTGAAGGAGATGGTAAATTTCATGCTCGTAAGTTCTGGAGCTCCGCAGAACTTGTGGGGGGAAGCTCTATTAACTGCAAATTATATTCTAAATAGAGTACCCCACAAGAAACTTAGTCTTATACCATTCGAGTTATGGCATGGAAGGACACCTTCCTACCATTACCTCAAAATGTGGGGGTGCCTTGCAAAGGTGCTGGCACCATTACCTAAAAAGACTAAGTTGAGAGAAAAAACTATGGACTGCATATTCATAGGCTATGTCTTGAATAGTAGTGCCTACAGATTTCTGGTTCATAAATCAGAAATACCAGATATTCATGTAAACATGATTATCGAATCTAGAGATGCTGTGTTCTTTGAAGATATTTTTCCATATAAACGGGAAACAGATAAGACTTCTGGGAAAAGAACACATGAGATGGCGTTCAGGGACGAAAGCCCCGAGGAACCGATTGTTAATACAGAAATTGAACCAAGAAGAAGTCAGAGATCTAAAATCTCAAAATCTTTTGGTCCAGATTTCATAGCATACGCTATTGAAAGCGAGCCTCAAACATTTAAAGAGGCTATGTCAACCCCAGAAGCACAAAATGTTATATACAACGGTAAGTCTAGACATATTCGTCGTAGACATAATACCGTGAAGCAGTTGCTCTCAAATAGAATTATCTCTATTGACTTTGTATCGTCAAAGGATAATTTAGCGGATCCGCTTACTAAAGGTTTAAGTGGAGAGCGTATAAACTGCGCATCAAGGGGAATGGGTCTAAAAGCCTAACCTTACCGAGTCAGCTTAATGGAAACCTCACTTAGCGACTGGAGATCCCACGGACTAAGTTCAAGAGGAAAAACTAGTTATGATTGACTCAGCAAGTAAGCACTTGGGAGCTTGACTCCAATCCATTCCTAAGGTGCACATAAGTTCTTTTCTACAAGTGGATTAAGGATAAGCTTAACGCTTTTAATGATGCCATATCTTGTTACTAAACAAGTGGAGTAGAGTAGACTACTCTTAATAGGTCCATCACCTATGTGAGTATAGAGTTGGGTCGGCTCTTTGGAATTTCTATGGAGGCTGTTATTCCCTAAAGATACTCTCTGAAACCAAGAATGTCCAGGGCCAAAACGGACACAACCGAGAACCAAAGTTGATTTGGAAAGTCACTGTGTGAAGCTTGTTGACTAGCCTTACACTAACGGCTAACAGTTCAAGACCTAGTTCACTGATTAGCCAATAAGTCCGATAAAGCTCTCGCTATGGAAGGTTCAAGACCTAGTTCACCTATCTTTATGCAGTTTCTTTTCTCAAGTACCTTTCACAATAGAGTCAGTCTCTTTGTGTGTCATTTCCTTGAATCTCCATTCATTGTGGGGGATTGTTGGAATTGAAGAATATATAAGTATGAATCTTCAAGTTGAATTATGGCGAGATCCGTTGATCAAATCAACTGGATGGTGGTTGGAGTGTGTTCTCCTTCCATTGGGGATGAACGCGGTATATTCACATGTTCAATTTCGACTTCGAATGAATGAGATATTCAAGTCCAAAGATTGCCTAATTCAAAGTCAAAACGGGACTAAAAGTAGCTAAAAGCATTTAGTCCCACATTGGCCATGGGATGGAAGCTTGTGGTGTATAAATAGAGAAAATTGAGAACAAAGGGCGTGCCTTTTGGGTACTTGGAGTTTTCACGCGCGAAAAGGAGGGAACTATGCTCGCACGTGCGTGCGCGCGCGCCGCCGCTGGCGGCGGCCGGCCGGGCCGGGTGTCGCGGGTATGGGTTACTCCGCTGCCCGAACCAAACCCGCTCCGCTCCGCTACCCGATCCGCTCCAGCCCACCCGCCAACGGGTGTCTGCGAACGGATCCGAACCGCCCGCCAACGGCTGTCGGAAAACCGTCCGGGCGGTTGGGCGGTTGGACAGTTGAACGGTTGCGACAGTTCTGTCCGAACCGTCGCAACTGTTGACTTCTGGCGGACGAGAATGCCCTCCCGGAGCGCTATAAATAGCGCTCCAGATTTCCATTCTCAGACACACCAACACCAAACTGAGAATATCTCTCTCTCCCTCTATTTGAGTTCTGATCTGTGCGAAGTGTCTTTCGGTGTTCTGAACCGAGCTTCCAGCGAGAAGTAGGAAAGCGACTTCCAAAGGAGATTCTGCAAAATTGTTCTGAAAGAGGAATCAGAAAATTCAATAGATTCTTTTACAAGAATTATTGTCTAAATCTGGTACTTCTGAAGAAAAATTCTTCAACCTTCCTTCGTCCTCAACAGTGTGTGCTCCTCCAGAGAGTAAAGGTAAATATTCAGTTGAAATTTGTCCTTGTACCGCTGCTTCAACGATCCTGTGAAGGTACTAGTTGACTAGGGTTCAACTGTACGGTGATTTGGTAGTGCTATCCAAATACCGTGAAGGAGTGTTGTATCTTGGGAGACCAGCGTCCATTATCCCGTTAGCACCGGTGCGGGGGACGTAATTGTCTTAAGGAGATTCGCTCTAAGCATACCTCACTCCAAATACTGTATAAGTGGATTAAGTCCTTTATACACGGGATATACTTTAACAGTATATCGTGACTGACTTAGATTCAGTCTAATTGGTGTTTAGCCAAGGAAGGAAATTGAAAGGTGATTCTTAAATTAAGGAACATTCTATTGAACGGAAAACCTCCCACCTGATATTTGCCGACCTGGCCAATTAGATTGTTGATATCTCAATGATCTTGATTAGTTGTCAGATTGATTCTTGTTAAGCAGGATAACCAACAAAAGGTTCATTTTGTTTTGAGAGATATTTCGCCATATAGAGTTGTTGGACGTGTGTCTGAAAAATAAAGAACTTTACGAAGAAAAGTTTAGTTTTGAGGGAGCGGAGATTTTCAAATTTACGTGGCATCATAATAGAGACTCGATTTTCTTTTATGATGCATTGCTAGCTAGTATTTCATTGTGTTATATATTTTTCTGTAATTTAATTATATCGGCTTTGTGCTTGTTTGTCTTGTTTGATATTGATTGTGCTTCTTTACGCAAGGGCAATTGTAAGGTGAAATTGTGCTAATTTCTATAACATACAAATCAATTATCTTGATAAATAAATTAAATTAACTTCAGAATATTAAATCTGGCCTGGAAAGTGCAGTCACTAGTCGTTGTCTTAAAGGATCAAAAATTCGTCTCCTTATCCACACGTTCACTCGGTTTTGTCCAATAGCGATAAAAGAATCCCCGAAATCGCTAACACTCGGTCTAGGACAGTAAGCATAGCCTCTTACTCAGACAGAGAATTTTTGCCTAGAAAATTGAAGGAAAACTTGAAAAAATATGACAGTAGGAGAAAAAGAATGTAGCTATAAATCTAAGATTTCTGTTGTCTCTGAGAATGAACAGAGAGAAGCACCTTTTACATGTACAGAACTCTACCCGTTACTAACAACTTCATACAAATCAAGTGCATGTTCAGAATGGTTGCAATTAATTTGCAACAACTCCGCACGTTCACAGATCCGCTTTTATCAGATCTAAAAACGTTATAAATCAAAACTTAAAGTACTTCAAAAGAGTGAGATGGAGCTCGGGAATATATTTTGTCCAAGTGCTCGGGATGATTCCGAGTCCACGTGCTTGGGGTCTACTCAAGATCACTCTGAGTCCAGGTGCTCGGGGATGATTCTGAGGTCCAGTGCTCGGGAATCATTTCGAGTCCAGGTACTCGGTTACTTCTCCCAGAAGCTCGGAATTAGCTCTGAAAGACAAAAAAAAAATTCCAAATATGTAGGATGGATGTCCAAGAATCCCTCCTTAAATGAAGCTACATTCGTATTTGCAGGTCGTGAGTGCGCTCTACCCGAACCCAAACCTGATTCAGCGCGTGTGCGCACATGTAGAAAGATGGCCACGACCTAACATGCAAAATAATAGGCTTAGGAAGAGTTGGCATATATACCACTCAAACTTCTTTGGCCTATCTAATATAGGACTAAAATCAAAGACAAATATAGGAAAACTCTAGTTTTCCCTTCAAAATCAAATACACATCCAACAACAATCTTAACCATCCATTAATTTTTGAATGACCATTACTAAACATTGAGATAATAGTTAGCACTTCATTCGATACATTTTAGTACATTCTTAATTTACACTCAGAAAGAGTATTGTTAATTTTTTAAATGGACAATTATAATGATGCATTTGACTACTAAATTAAAAGCTAATGACAGGATGCATATATATGCACGTACTGGGAGCCGATTTTGGATGTCAAGAGTGTGTCCACAGATAAATAATGCTCAAGTAAGGATCTGTTTGGTTGTCGTAATTGATCGTAATTCGTCAGTCGTAATTGCTAAATTCTTTTATAATTGTAAATGAGTTACATGCATGTATGTTTTACGGTGTTTGGTTGGTAATATAAAGTTAGAAGTAAGAAAGTGTATTGTATTTTACAGTATTTGATAGTCATAATGTGTAAATCGTAAGTGGAAAAGTTGATTACAAAATTAACTATTTGGTGATTTTAAAATTTTTAATATGCAAATAAATACTAAAAATATTAAATATTAAAAAAATTAATATTAATATAAAAAATAATATAAATTTGCATAACCACAAAATTAACTGCAAGTGAGCTGTAAGTGAGTGGTAATTGGATTGCAAGTGAGTGGTAGTTAAGTTGCGTAAGTCTTTACGAATTACGGTCTAAACAAACACCGTAATTATAATTAGGCTGTAAGTGATTTACGAATTAAGGCCTTTTACTTCCAAACAAACAGCGCTAAGCTTAATTGCAGTACCAGTACAACAAGAAAGTCTTGCCGCAATAAGCAAGAGATGCAGGTTTTAATTAAATATCATTTTCACTCAAAAGTTTATTATCCAGAAAATACAAAAGGAAGGGAAAAAAATCGCACAAAATTGTCGAACAAACATAACCATGCCTCTTAGAAAATCACACAAATTTCTGTGTATTTTTTCCCTCTTTCATTATTGAGTAAGACAATAACGACTATGACTTAAAAAATTGAGCGAGAGTCTATAGACAAGGTCATTCTCATGAAATCATAGAACTGTCCAAAATATTTCTTCTTAATATGAAAAAAATGTGAGGCCCATTTTTTAATTGGGAAGTCATGTCTTAATTGAGTTACCAAGTTAATTAGAAAGACATTGATGTACCTTATTCTCAAGAGTTAGCATATCCTCTGGCATTCAATATATGTGACGACATTGCATTTTTTAACTCAACTTATTCTTCGAATTAAAATTAAAATGGTCATGTGTGTGAGCCACACATACATACAATAAGAACGCCAATCACGTGTTGACACGTGTATTAATCTTTTTATAATATGTTATGTGTGTGGGCCTCACACATATTATAAAAGATTATAAGAGGTTCAATCCACGTGTCAACGCGTGATTGACTCTCTTATTATGTGTGTGTGGCTCACACACATGAACCGAACCCGTAGATTATCACATTCATCCTAGGTGTTAAAAATTTAGTAATGAGATGGCCCTTTTCACTACTAGAAAAGCTGGCTTTACCCAATAGTAGGCTTACGAGGGAAAAACCTTATGGAATATATCACCATCTATAATCTACAAACCAAAAATAAGAAAACAGAGAATTGATGTAGAAAATTGATGTCAAAGTTAAGCCAAGCGATGTAGAAAGTTGAACCCAAAAAAGAAAAAGCTAGAGTGCCACAACCACAAACTACCTATGTCCTCCCAATCAAGTAATAACACAAAAATTAGCTTTATCACACCAAAATCCACATCAACAGGGAACAGGGCTAGAGAATTCAGCCCCCCTTTGTCTTTTTGCATTGAAAACCAAAAGGTAACACAATAAAGTCCTCCCTCTTAATAGAGACTTCCCAAAAGGCAAGACCAATCTCTTGTCTTGTGAAATCTCCCGTAGGATAGGAATGCATGTGAGAGAAACCAACTTTCGGTTATTATCTTCTCATTTTTTTGACATTTTTCCTTGGTGTGATACTTGTTTACGTTGGTGGGTGGCGTGTGTGTGTTTATTTTTCCTTACTTTTTTTTGATGAAAACGTCAAAAGAAATTAAGTAGCAAAGATTTCAAATATTTCAAATTTCATTCTATAATAACACATTGCATATATATGATGTATTGTGACACACGTGTATTTGTAAAAACTAAAGAGTACATACTTCCCGCTGAAAATTTAAATATCCCTTATACACTTGGCTTTTGCAAAAAAACTAATTAACTCATTACGCAAATCTTATATTGCACGCCCTCTCTAAACTATGTCGCTGGCTCTGTCTTTGTTTCGGTATAACTTTTGGTTCAAGTAACCATAACCACAAGCATCCATCATTTTGGAAGCCTAAAAGTCAATACTCTTGTGGAAGCTGGCTGAGCACTCAGATCAATGTTTTCAGTAAATTTCTTCAACTCTTAACACAACTTTAATAATGGGAACTTTAAAATGACATTAGAACTAGCTACTCAAATTCAAATATACCATGACGAGAATTTTAAGAAAACTAATTAAGAAAAACATACTCAAGTTAACTTAGAGGGTTTGATCAACAGTGCAACACACACGGAATCGTTTAAGAACATACACTTTCAGATTACAGATTGTGTCGACTCTAATAACAACACTCCATCGACCATCGACCTTTCATTGCCGAGGTTTACAGAGTTTCGACTCTCATAGCTAGTAAGATTGTTGTCGAGATACCGTGCATCATCTTGAAAACAACATATAACAGTCTTTGTAGCATTCTGATGCAAAGACGGCAGTCAAAGATGAGCCAGAAAATAAGCATGTTATATAACACAAGTCTAAGTCTAATATTTTCTTTTAGACTCAACGACTCTTCTCTTTTGAAAAAAAATCACTCATTTCTATCTCCAAAATCCCAACAATTCCTCCCTTTATTCCGTTTCATATTGTTGAAGTTGAAACTGGCGGGAACCGTTAGCCGCTCAAACTCTGTCCAGTCTCACATGGGGCTGCCCACTCAGGGCAGGACACGTGTCAGCACAAAGACTTGGTCATCCAAATCCTACGGCCCATATAGAATGGGCTGCTTAAATTGGGGCCCACTCGTTGGTCCCCAGATTCCCATCGACAGCTGGCTCGAGTCTTGACACACAGACAGCGATGGGGCTCAGATCAGTTGCGACTCGAACCAAGTCAGAACTTCGCTAATGTTTGTGCCAGCAAAACACAATGTTAGGTGCTGGGGACTCATCAAACGTCGACTTCATTCAATTCTCTCTAGTCTCCAGACTCTCTACACTCTCCCTTCTAAGATTGAATTATTGTAGACGCGAGTGAGAGAGAGAGAGAGAGAGAGAGAGAGAGAGAGAGAGACTTCATGGCCAGACGACTGACCCTCAATAATGAAGCCAACACTTCTGCAAAAACACAAATAAAAAGCAAGCATCCTGTGAATGATTAGGAAGCAAAATGGATATGGAATCAAATGCTTGATTGACAGCATAATGGCCGGTGCAACGCGATTGCTGGAATTTTCTGAAAAGAAAAAAAAAGAAAAAAGAAAACTCCAATAACTCATGTTGCATGTAATATTACTGCTTGATTTCCGTAGTTGTAATGTGCACAGGGAATCATGAGTTATTGAAATCTTGAACCCTGTCAGCTTGCTGAAGTTGGAGAGTTTGCAGTATAACTGAGCTCCCGAAATACCATACAACTACTCAGGGTGGCTTGACCTCTTCCTCACGCTGGTCGTGTGTCGACTTTTGTACCGGTGATGGGAGAGGCTTTTGTTTCACTTTTGTACCGGGAGGTCACTCTTTACTCCTTTGTTTTTACATTGGCGTGTTTGGTTGTAAGGAAGTGGGCGGAAGTAAGGAAACATGGAAGTATAATTGCTCACATCCCTATCTATCAAACACCGAAAAGAAAAATGAGAAAATCTCTTTTCCTTTTTTACACAATCACTTACTCACTTCCAGGATGCTACAGTTAATTTTGTGGTCATGTAAATCTCATTTGTAATAAGTTGTAACTCAAAACAATTAATTTTGTGATCATGTAAATCTTACTTGCATTCTAATTACAATCTCTCTAGGTTTACTTGAAGAATAAATCATGAAATCTTAACCTACAAGATCAATTTGTTGAAATTGAAATTTGGAAATGAATTATGATCAAAAGAAGAGAGATCTCCTCACCTGCTCTTCTCCTTTCGCCTGGCCAGCTGCACGGGTCCCCTCCTTGGCTGCATGTAAGGAGGGAAAGTGAGGAAGAGTGAGGGGAGAGGTAGAGAGGAAATTTATTAGGGGGAGATTTAAGGGGATTTGGGGTTTTAGGTTAAGGGTTTCCTGAAGAAGAGAGGAGGAAGATGAAGCCCTCTTTCATTCTCTCTCCCCCAAATATGAAAGAGTATTATTATTATTATTATTTTATTCTATTAAATAATTTAATAAATTATTTTCTCTCTCTCTTCACTTCTTTCAAGCTTATCATGGCCTTACACTTCTTCTTCACCAAGATCAATTAAATTTTGGCCTTCCATTACTCCCTCCACTAACACTAGAAAATAATTGAGTATTTTTTGTTTGCATTTGATTATTATTATTTATTTTATTTTTATTTTTTTATATACACACAATATACTTATGCATTATGTATGTGTATTTACATACACCTAAGCAAACCCACATATATACCCCACTCATGTATACATACTAATTAGTTTATACATTATTCCCTTGAAAATATCTCCTTCATTTCTCTGGAAAATCGCTCCAATAAATCTTAAAAATATATTACCAATAATAAGGAAAATTTTCATCACCGACTCGATATTTCTGTCAAATCTCATTACTCAAGTATTAGAGATTAAAACTAAGATATAAAAATCAGAATGTTACACTATAATACGTCAATCACCATAGTTAAGTCACAATCATAATTTATGCATTTAGATAACACATGCATCACAAAGCATACTCGTATATCGTATAATCATATCATACTTCTCATATTAAAATATCACCTCACACTTCACAACATTCACATATCATATCACGGAACTACACCACATACATTACCCATATATATATATATGTGTGTGTGTATGTATATATATATGTATTTGCATGTGTGTGTGTGTATGTGTGTGTGTGTGTGTGTCTATGTATGTATATGTATATATATATATCTCTGTGTGTGTGTGTGTGTGTGTGTATGTATATGTATATGTATATGTATATGTATATGTATATGTATAATCAACAAAAGAGGTATGAAATATTCTCCGTCTTCTCCTCCTACCGGCTCCCGCCGGCCCCTTTCTCATGAATATTTATATGTCTCTGTGTGTGTGTGTGTGTGTGTGTGTGTGTGACAACATTAACATCGTCTTCCCCCTTCTACCGGCACCCGCCAAGCCCTTCCCTCAAATATATATAAAAAACAACAATAGTTCCGTCTTCCCCCTCCCACCGGCTCCCGCCGGCCCTTCCTTCAAATATATATATAAACAATAATAGCATCGTCTTTCCTCTCTCACCGACTCCTGTCGGCCCTTTTCTTCAAAATATATATATATATATAAAACAACAATAGCACCGTCTCCCCCGCCCACTGGCTCCCGCCGACCCCTTTCTTCATATGTGTGTGTGTGTGCGGGCGTGCGCATATATATATATATATATATATATATATAAATATATATATACATACATACACACACACACACATATATACACATATATATACACATATATATACATATATTATATATATATAACAAACACACAACATGTAAACACACAACATGTACGTACAATTATTACATACAAGACAAAATATTACAAACCATCATGTTCATATATTCTCGAGTTTATTTATTACAATGAGTTCAACTAACCCGGTCTTTTACTCCAATTCTCAAACATGCACCGCACACATACCGTTAATTTTATTCGGAATATGATCAATAACACAATTAACAAACATACTCAATATGTACATACATGATACATGCACATAGGTAATATGCACAGAAATCAATTATCAATCTTCCTCTGATTATACAATATACTACAATCATGTATGTAATCTTATATCAAAAACTATACCAATTACTAACAGTAACAATATATTAATCATCTTAAATTCATAAATTATTAAGGTAATTCTTGAGGGGATGCCGACAACTCTTTATAGCTACATGAATTATTATACTAGATGTGTATCACCATTAATATATATGTAATGCTATTTTTATATACATCACTCACTATGTCTATGGGAAGCAACTTTTCATAGTTTTCTGTTCTCTCGATTTATTAATTTGGTTCCCAACATTATATCCCTAAAATTTATTGAAAAACCAATCTGAAAACTTATACTATTTCAGTCAACTTGTCTGTGACTGCTCTCTAAATTGGGTTCAAAAGAGAGAGGATGGTTAGGAGATCTTGAATAGAATAAGATTCATACTTATTGAAATTCTTACTAGAAAAGATGTGTTCACTTCTAAACTTGTCTTACTATACTTCTCATGGTCATTATGAATCTAATATTGAATTGGTGTCTAATACACCTAAGACTACACATGCTTAGTATAAATACCAATTGACCGCAATAGACACTCTCTTAACAATCAAGATGGTGAAAACTTCCCTTTTACCTTATAAGGCTATATATGCATATATATGTTATGGTACTTTTTATGTGATGTCCTAAATGGATTTGAATTTGTCCATAGAAACTAGAATAATCTGAATCGTCACAGCTACCGTCTAACCCATGGCGTATTGCAAGACATCACACCCAAAAAAGAAAGGTGGCCTAATGAGAATTGATAAGATGCAATACATATAAATGGAAGTCATAAGTTCAAGTATGTCTTAAGTTTAGTAACTTTGTAGGATATACACTATCTATCAAGGAATAATTTGGAGTTAGGATTTCAACTTTATATTTACCCATATTCTATCCCTTGATACTGTTTGACTATTGGTGAAAATTCCTACTATAGCAGCATTTCACAATAGACATGACATATCCATCGGCATACAAAAGTATTACGTGCATGGAGGGCCTGGCTAGACGTATATATAAAGTTGAGACTGGAAGGCAGAGAGGAATTGACTAACGTACTTATTAACTGAGATGTAAATTCTTTGATTTAATATACAATTAAATAAGACTTAACAATCAACTATTCCTTAAATCTCTTTCTCCCGGGAGAACTAATGTGGTCGCAACCAAGATATATATATATATAATATATATTATATATATATATATATATATATATATATATATATATATATATATTATATATATATATATATATAGGGTTACTGTACCTCAGGCGACAGCTGAGAGAGTTACTCAGCCGGCGGTGACGTGGCTGAATATATGCCACATATCGGTCGCAGAGTGTAGGCACCAAAAAAATCAAAAAAATCAAAAAATCCCGCCTAAAGAATCGTGAATCAAATTGACGAAAATACCCCATTTTTACTTCTAAACAAGAAAAAACTCATCCACAACAAATTTTACCCCTTTTTTACTTCTAAACTAGCAAAAACTCATCCACAACAAAATTTTACCTAAAAAATTTGTAATTTACAGAGAATTTTCAGTTGAATATATCTACAGTTATAAAATTCCTAATTCTACTACATCGAAAATATAATGAAAAAATTGAATCAAGATAATGTGAAATAAACCGCAGCAGTGAAAAGTAAAAAACATGCTTGAAACAAAAAAAACTGTTATTTTTTATATAATTTTTTTATTATTTTATTTCGTGTTATTTTCAATTCATATAGGTTTAATAAAAAACTGAAATGAATAGAAAAATGAAATTTAATATGGGGCAACCGTATATTGATTTTTCTATCACAAATGTACAATGTAAACAAATAATGAAATACAATGGTTAATTATTTCGCATTCCTTATTCGCTTAGAAATAACAGACGAAACATGATATCGTTCAGCACTCCAACGACAGACACTGTCTTTTTTCACATGCCTTATATAACAGAATTCTGATTGTTTTACAAAGTCTGCGATCATAGTCGAGTATAACAAAACTTTTAAACATTGCGACCATGATCGCAGACTTAATATAATATAACTTTTAATTTTATATGACGACTGCGACACTAGTCGCAGTCATAATATAACAAAACTTTCGATAACTGCAACCATGGTCGCAGACTTAATATAATATAACTTTCAATTTTATATCACGTTTGCGACCCTAGTCGCATTCCTTATTCACATAAAAATAACAGACGAAACATGCTATCGTTCAGCACTGCGACTACAGTCACTGTCTTTTTTCGCATGCCTTATGTAACAGATTTTTGATAATTTTACAAAGTAGATTAGCCCTGCGACCCTGAGATCAGTCCGCGTATATCACATCTTATAAAATACTATATTAATTACTCTGAATTAAATGAAGTAATTAATATTCTATCTACCGTGATACAATAACAGTCTCGAAAAAAGAGATGCACTAATATTAATCTCGATAAAAGAAAGATGTGCACCATACGTAATCTAAAGATATAGGAAAAACATTCTATAAAAAGTTAATTTGTAGTTCACGTAATAAACCTATGGAAAAAAGGAACTCTTCAGATTCTCCCGCCATAACTCTTTAATTAAATATTTAATTTCTTTTTACCACTTCTTCGAATTCTCAACCGTCACCTATAACAATTATTATTACTATTCATGTTCTTTCACATTTTGACCTTTTTATAGTGCTTGTAACTAATATATTATCTCATATCTAAAAATGATTTTTTTGCTTTTCAATTTGATTTCAAAACTATTAGAAAATAATTCATTCTTGAATCATGTCTTCCCCATCTTTTTCTTCTGAACACTCAGATTTCAACTTCAATCATTCACCCACCGGTCCTCTTTCTTCAGGGTATTCTAGTGAATCTGATACCAGTCTGGACTTCACTCCTTTTGACTATCTCATTGCATCAAATAATATTTTATCTGATCCTCCTCTTCATGAGGATGATGAAGTTTTCATGGGGATTAGTGTGGAGAAACTTATTCCTCTGCCACTTTACAGAGACATGCTTGATGAAAGCATATCCTCTGATGTTGGAGACTCGCTTTCTTTGAGCATATCTTTAACAGGTTCTTCTCTACACGGATCGTACGAAGAGCTTGATAGAGACGATCCATTCTGAGAGTTTATCGATGAACCAAAACACCCTAAAAAAGAGGAAGATGATGAGGAAATAAGTGATGAACAGGAAGACGAGGAGAATGAAGACGACGAATCTACTTATGATGGTGATGACGACGAGGATTTGAATTTCCTGATCTTCTGATATTCAATGTTATTTTGTCTTCTTTTAAGAGATTTTAATGCTCTTTTTTTGTAAGGTCTCTTTCTGACCATATTATGTTATAAATAAAATTTACTTCTATATGTAAAATAATCTTTCATATTTTTAAAATATATATAAAGTATACCGTATAGTTATTATTTCTGCATCTTATCTGCGATAATGGTCGCAGTACTCATATAATAATTACATATGAAACTGCGACCACGGTCGCTGTCCAGTCATAAACAGTTTGATCGTTTTGCATTCAATAAAGTTAAAAACAGTTACCATGGTCGCAGTCCAAAATTAAACTATATAAATAGATAATACTGCAAACATGATCGCAATCCTCTCAAATCAGTATATTTCACTATATATCACAAATTAGAAAACTGCGACTGTTGTCCAATCATAAACAGTTTGATCATTTTGCATTCAATAAAGTTAAAAACAGCTACCATGGTCGTAGTCCAAAATTAAACTATATGAACAGATCATACTGTGAACATAATCGCAATCCTCTCAAATTAGTATATTTCACTGTATATCACAAATTAGAAAACTGTGACTATTGTCCTTAAACACTGCGACCATAGTCGCAGTCCTAGTTCGCATGCAATAAGTAAAAAAACATAGTTTATAGGCGGCTGAGACAACAGTGTAGGCTATCAAAAAATTATTACGGACAAAGCCTCAGACGCGAACCTCCCAGACGCGGAGGTCGCGTTCCAATGCCAGACGCGGAGGTCGCGTTCCAGCCTCAGACGCAGAGGTCGCCAGACGCAGACCTCACGTTCTAATGTCAGAAGCGGAGGTCGCCAGACGCGGACCTCGCATCCTTTGTCAGACGTGGACCTCAGCCAGCTCCGCGTCTCAACATCAGAGTAAGGTCCGCGTCCAACGCAAGACCCGCATTTCTGCTGTAACTGACAGCCATGAACTTGGTCAGTTACACCCCATTTTCTCTCCACATAATGAGGGATAACTTCCCATTATGGAGAGATTTAAGGAGTTGGTTATACACCTCCCATTATGGAGAGATTTAAGGGTTGGTTACACCCCAATTCCTCTATAAATAGCTATGAATAGTTCGAGAAGAGAAGGAGGCTCGGGAAGGAGGGGACCTCTCGAAAGGGCAGCTCTGGAAGGGGAACTCTAAAAAAAGGGACTGAGGATGAGAGTCCTGGTGGAAGAATTCAAGAAGCCATAGGCAAGGGGGAGAGCTACCTCAGCAGAGTTCGGCCTCGAAGCACTTGTAGCCTGTTGACACTCTAAAAAAGACAAGATTCCTAACTGGCCTGAATAATATCTAACTTGTTAACATCTACAAAAGACAAGCGGCAAACAAGCTGACAACCAGTTCTTCACCCATCTCAAAGGGGACGAATCAGCAACTTGGATTCTACTGATCCAGCAAAGCCGACAGTAAGCCAAGAAAATCTCGTGAGAAGGCCCAGGCAGGTCCAGAGACACTTAGTCTCGCACGAGCCCACGAGATAAAGTCTCGCATGAGAAGCCAAAGCTGCTTAGCATCGCAGAAAGCTCCTTCACAGTTCTGCTGCGAGCTAACTTATAACTTCGCACAGAAATGCTCATTTAACTCCGCAGAGAGTTAGCTTCGCTCGAAGCACCCATACAGCTGCACAAAAGGGTTATTGATAAGGTAACTTCGCCATAAAATTATCCAGCGCCGCTGAGGAGCTTTCTTCTAACCTCGCCAGATGCTCCTTCCAGCTCCGCTGTGAGCTCGACGCGGCAGCTCCGTTGCGAGTCTTCTATGGTCACCTTTGACCTATCAAATCTCCAGATGAGATCAAATACAGATGAGATCAGATTTGGCAGTTGCTTGCCATAATCTTTTGACTCTCCCAATCAGGTAAGGAGATCAGAAGAAATCTTTCAATTATTTGGAAAGAATCAATGGAGCATCCCTCATTTAGCAGAGCAGATCAGGAGATCAGCACTACTTGCTATTCCTAACTTCGCAAAAGCTATCTCTAACCTCGCGGCGAGGCTACTTTTCAGATTAAAACAGATTGACTCAATGTATTTCCAGATTTTCAAGGGACAATTATACCCATGCTCTCTCTATAATATCATACCAAAGCGTACAGAGGACGGACCGAGACCTTCCCCCCGAAGAGAGGAAAAAAGACAGAGATCTACTCTCTTGCTTCCAAAAACTCAGAGAATTACTTCTCTAATCAGGGTGCTAATACCCTAAGATCTTCCTCCTTTCAAGGAATCTCCGAAACCAGGCAAGAAGGAATTCCCAAGCGGAGGCAGCTCGAGAAGTAACAAGAGGGCTCTACCGACCTTCTGTTCTCCGATTCCCCGAATCAGGCGAGAAGGAATCCCATCGACAACAGCCCAATTGTCTGATCGATCGCATCGTCAAAGGGATAAAGTGATCGCGCGCTGATCAGATTCCTACCAGCACACTTCCTCAGAAATCTCAGAGGAGATCTACCTGTAATCTTTTTACTTCAAAGAATTACTTGTAATTTAGCTCCTCGATACTTTTTTGTAAGTTTTCCCCTTTGCAAAATCAATGGAAAACAAAACCTGGGAAGAGTTCAACTCTTTTTGTTAACTTGTTGAGTTCAAGTTCTTTAAATCTCTTTGAGATTTCATTACTGATAGGAGCTGTGCTACTCTACCAGTAGATCCAAAGAGAGAATTCACAAGCGAACCTCGCGTTCCAATGTCAGACGCGGAGGTCGCCAGACGCGGACCTCGCGTCCTTTCTCAGTCAAACGCGAAAGTCGCCAGATGCGAACCTCACGTCCTTTCTCCGACGTGAAAACACACGAGCATGAGTAGAATGTTTGTTAAAAACCTTGAGGGATTTGGTCTCATCCTCTCCTCCAAAATCTCCTACCAATTCTCATCCACAGAATGGTAGGGCCATAAAAATACTTGTGTTCATCTCCACAATGAAATGAACTGAGATTTGTCATGTTAACAATAAACCTCTGACAAACCAGACTTTTCAATACCCAGTGGATTCTGTCAAGTTAATATTAAACCTCTGACAATGAAACTCATTAAAAATCCTCGTTGTTATATTGATACTACACTTCTAACAACAAATTTTACATACCTCTAGGAAATCGATGATTGTCACGTTAATATTAAACCTCTGACAGTTCATTTTATTTTTCACCAAAATCCCCTACCAATTCTCTTCCATAGAGTGGTAGGTCCACAAATACAATCATTATTAAGTTTAATATCAAATCTCTGACAATAAAAAGTTTCAATACTCCCCAACGAGTACTAGCTTCACTTGTCGCTCCTCTACATGGAGTCACAAATCAACCAAATTGTCAAGTTAATACTACACCACTGACATTTCAAACTCCACTTGTCAATTCTCATCAATAGAATGATAAGTTCTCAAAATTGGTCATATCGCAAACCAACTACTGTCATGTTATCATTACACCTCTGATAAACTACTGTTACGTTGCTCTGACAGTTACTTTTCCTCAGGCTTCCATATCGAAGCTGAGACGAGCGATGCTAAGTTTAACATCACACCTCTAGCATCCAATTCATTGATAAGTTCAACATTACACCTATGTCAATGACTTTTCCTCAGGCTTTCATATCGAAGCTGAGACGAGCGATGCTAAGTATAACATCACACCTCTAGCATCCAATTCATTGTTAAGTTCAATAATACACCTATGACAATGACTTTTCCTCGAACTTCCGTGTCAGAGTCGAGATGACCAATGCTAAATTTAACATCACAAATCTAGCATTACCTCCACTATCAAGTTTAACACCACCTATGGCAGTGATATCTTCAGTCTCCCCAATGAAATTGAAGTCTTATGGAGCTAAGTTAACAGTACACCTCTAGCTCACATCCTTATCAAGTTAATATCACACCTCTGACAAGATTCAATCTGATCCGTTAAGTTAATATCACACTTCTGACGGTAAAGAATATTTAGATCCCCAACGTATCTAGTCTTACTTGTCATTCTCTTCAATAGAATGATAGGTCCACTTAAATTGCTTAAATCGTAAAATCCCATTACTGTTATGTTACACATTACACCTCTAACAGTAACTCTTTATTTTCTTGGAAAATCAATGTTTGTCATGTTAACAGGTACCTCTGACAACTCATTCCCTAGGATTCCCTCCAAAATTCCTTATCAATTCCACCCACGGATGGTAGGACAATAAAAAGCATGTGACTGTTTTTCCTGCAAAATAATTACAGATCGAACCTGTCATGTTATACACTTCTGCAGTAAACGCTTTGATGTTTCCCCGGGGGAGTGAAAATTTAACTTGTCAATGCTCTTCAATAGAATGACAAGTCCACTCAAAATACTGTT
>JAVJIF010029019.1:0-75307 GCA_038442645.1 Agave tequilana
CTAACCTAACTACCCTAAACTATAACATGAAGAAAGAAAATTACACTACTCTCTGTATATCTCTCTGAAGAAGAATCTCAGGGGGTATTTATAGGTACCAGAGGAAATGGGGCCAGGGGAACAACCCCTGGCCCAAAACACGGGCGCGGCCGCACCCGTACGGCCGCGGAAACGCGGCCTGAGCCACGTTTCACAGCCTTACTAGGGCCGCGCGCGCGGCGCCTGCTGCCGCGCGCTGTCCCGTCTGTCCCCAGTCAGTTGAAAGTCTCGGTTTCTAGTTTTGGGCCCCTGGTTTTGACGAATCAGCTCTCCAAAATCAATGGCTATATTATAGGCCTTAATCACCCATTAAATGGTGATTTAGGGTCTTCTTTCTCATTTCACACCATGGACCTAGAAACATGTAAGAGAGATGTTATTAGCAGAATTTAATATTAAATAAATGTGAAGATGTGGTATGAAAATATGCAGTTTTAGGGACTAATCACACCCCTACAATTATCTTTTGCTCGTCCCGGGCAAAACAAAAAACTAAAAAATTATTACACCACTTTCGCAGGTAACGCGATTGCACTGAGCATGTGCAACAAGCCGTTAAACCTCTAAGTTTCTCCTAGAGGAGGAGTTTTGTCTCTTGAGGGTTTTCAGCGGATTACACCCACAAAATCCATAAAGAAATAAATCAAATGTTAGTATTTTTGAAAACACATTTTGAAAATAGAGAAAACTGTTGAAATATTTTTAAAAATATAAGTGATCCAAAGTCATAGGTTAACCAGAAATTATTCTTCCTTAAACTCAGTCAAAATGCAAAATCTTGTTATAAATTAAATGTAAGATTAAAATTTAATTGATTCTTTGATCTTTCATAAAACTCTTAGAAAAATATGCACTTTGTGAACTGTGAAGATTTTTGGGATATTGACTCAAACTTTCATGTCATTGATTTTTGTATATTTATTTATTTTTTTTCTTCCCTTAGTTTTCTTATACTTTCTTATTTACCCGAGTAGTGAGCCTTTAGCCGGTGACTCCCAAACCAGATGATTTTAGGGCACCAGATGAGAAAATATCCCTCAGACTTAAGGACTCAAAAAACAACGCCACAAAATGAAAGAGGATTATTTTGTTTTATCCACCATTTTAGGTATGAATAATCATGCTTCCTAAGAAAACATACCTAACTTCAATAAGTGTTTTTATTATCATTCATTATATATATATTTTTTAATATATTTTATGGTATTTACAGTCTTTGTTTCATTTCAAAAATTATGTAAGTGTGAAGTGCATAAATCTAAGGCAAAAAATTCAAGATCAAATTATCTTTCCAATCTTACTTTCTTATCCTAAAATTTAAAAAAGATCTATTATTTTGACTTGGTTTAAAAATTCATAATTTTAGGTCTTTCTAATTCCTAAGATAATCTTAATTTTCTTAAAAATAAATCAAAATTATTTCTCTTGCTTCAAAAGTTTGTAAAAAGTAAAGAATAGGGTTTCTCTAAACGTTTTCTAAAAAGAAGTGTAAAAGAAAGAAATTTAAAACTAACCTACGTTAGTAAACCCTCCCCCACACGTATCTCATGCATTGTCCTCAATGCATCATGAATGTGTATATACATGAAACAAATGGAGAGGGAAGGAAAATTACCTCATGGTGGTGGCTCCGGTGGTGGTCTGACTGGGCCAAGCGTTGCTACCCAATCAAGATATCGTGGATCTTGCAGAAACCCACCAATGACCTCTCTAATATGACCCAGTAAAAGCATGATTTAATGAATGGTCTTATTTAAAAAATTATCCCCATCTAATTTTCAATTTTCAAAAATAATTACTGAGTCGATTTCTTCAACATTCTTGTCCAACAATGAAGTGCGATTTTAGGAGATGATTGACTTGGACTCAAATGGAATAGGAACAAAAATCGATAACAGCTCGAAAATTTGACTCAGATCAAGTCGAGATTCAATAATGAGAGTCAAAATTGGTTCAAAAATAGGGTCCAAATCAAAGAAAGTTCACACACTTTCCCCATCAATGAAGTGTGATCATAAGATATTGGTGATTTGATTTCACAGTGCACTGATACAGGATTCAATGTTAACTTCAGAATAAAGAAAAAATCAGGTAAAGATACCGGGATCATTATTGAATCAAAAAGTGAAATAGAATTACTAACATGAGGTTATGATCACATTCAAGTTTAATTTCAATTTAGGAAAGGCATAACTTGCCAGAATGTCCGGCGACTTTCATAACTTGGAGTTTGGTCAAGTTCAAATGTGCGTTCTGAAATTGAATCTTGGTTTTCAAAATAACATGATTCTTGGGTCCAATCGGTAGAGTTAGGGATATAAGGATTGGTTAAAGGTTGGCAAGAAAGACTTTCTTCACTCTCATTGATCAAATCGCTCATTATTGAGTCTAACCTATTGATAGGCGGGGTAACAGAGTTTTGAGCCTGAATCATGTCTTTCATACTTTTTGCAATTGGTTCTTCTTTAAAAGGTGAGTATGAAAGTTGATTTTGAAAATTGTGGTGAAATTGTGAGTCCATCGGATTTTGTGATTGCTATTCTACGCAAGGGTTCCATACTCAAGTCCAGTATTGATAGTTATTCATTGGAATCAATGAGACTGGAAAAGATGAGTAGGACTCTTGAAATTTTGGTTGAGATGATGAGTCCAACATATTTTGAAATTGTTGCAATTTTCCACAAAAAACTTCCAAACGCTTTTTTAGCTCAGATTCTTCTTCAATTGGATGTTCTAGAAAAGAAGGATATGGAGTTTGATGTGGGAAGGATTGTGAATTGAGCAAAATTTGAATTTCTTGTTGGGACTCAAGCATGGATTCCATACTCCTTTCCAAACTAGATTTTTCTTCGGTTGGTGGAACAGGAAAAAAAGATATGAATCCAAATCGGGGAATGAAAATTGTGAACAAGGTGGTTGAAAATTAGACTCGGAGGAGTTGAATCCCCATGAACTCTGTGAAGAGTGAAAATTATTTTGAAAATTATAGTCATAGGATTGGAGATATGGGTCATATTGAGTCGGATAATCCCAACCCGGCATATATGGTTGGTTCATATTGTACATAGCGGTCGGAGTTATCCAAGTCAAATGAGGTCAGGGTGAAATATGGATTCATATTAGGATTGAAAAAATTATTGTTGATAAAATCCATTTCACAATTTACAAAAAAAAGAAAATAAACAAATAAACAAACAAAGAAAAAGTAAAAGAAAACAAGCCTATGCTAGGGTTGACTTAGACCTAGACGACTTCTAACTGGTTAGACTATCTATGGAGTGTATATTGCTGGAACCTGACAACGAGTTAAACGGCCAGGTAGGGGCAAGATCAGTGAGAGGTATTTGAAAGTACACCTAGAGGGGGGTGAATAGGTGTACTGCTAATCTAATGAACTAAATGCAGAAATTAAAACTTAATTACAACTACACTTAATGCAACCAACGAGTGTAGCCGAATTCCCAGTGAGGGGCTCTGGACTAACTCCTCTTGATTCCTCTGAATAAGAGTTGAGGCGCTATATGAAGCTCTCGTGGTTAAGCACAAGTGAGGCACACACAAACAAGCTAAGCATATAATGAATGTATGACAATATAAATGATGTAAGGCACAATAGTAAAGAGAGAGAGTTAGAGTCAATGGATTAAACGCAAACACCGAGATTTGTTTTGAGGTTCGAGCACACAGCGCTACGTCCCCGCCTTCACACAGAAGGATTTCCAATTCACTAACTTGTCAATACAGGACTCCCACACAGGGAACCTCAACTGAGAATTTGGGGCAAATACAACTGGGAGTACACAACTCCTCTCTCAACCAAATACAACCTCTCACTAGAGGCAATGCACAAAGCCACAAAAATCAACCTCACAAATGAGGGATAGGCACAAAGCCAATACAACCAATCAACCTCTCACTAGAGGGATAGCGCACAAAGCCACCACTCCACAAATCAACCTCTACCCAAGAGGGATAACACAAAGTAGGAGGGTTTACAACTTGGTGATCAAAAGACCACAAACAAGTCTTTTCCACAAAAACAAGGATCCTATAGAGAGGATAGAATGATAAGCTCAAGTTGGAAAACAAAGTGTTTTGAACAAAGAAAATCACTTGGAAAAATCTCCAAATAGATATAGAATTTTGACCAAAAACAAATTCCCAAAAGACTATTTTCTTTGAAATAAAAACACTTTAAAAACAATAGAAGATCAAATCTTTGAAGCTCTAAAACTCTTTTTAAAACTTGTAAAAACACTAGAGAATGGGAGAATTTTGCTCTTGAAAATCTTAGAGAAAACCTCTCTCAAATGGGGTATTTATAACCCCCAAAAGGAATCTGCCCGTTGGCAGCTGACAAGGCCAGAATTGGCCTTCCGGTCGACCGGCTGGTCAACCAGCCAACGGTCAAATTTTTGACCGTTGAGCCTTCCGGTCGACCGCCCGTCAACCGGGCTCTGAACCAGAGAGCAACGGCTCTCTGGCCGGTCGACCGCCCAGTCGACCGGGGCAACCCGAGAGTGGGTTGCCTTCAGTCGGTCGACCGCTCGGTCGACCGGCCAAGGGCTGGCTGCGTGCACGTTCTTGTGTACGTCTGGTCGACCGTTCTAGTCGACCAGCTCCTGGTTCGATCGATCGTAACGGTCAACCACCAGAGCCTGGCAGGCTGAGATAAGGGACTGAAAAACTTGATTTTTATTATCCTATTAAATCCCATAAAATCTCTAAAAATCCACAAAAATAGTTTTATTATAATACTTTGATATACAACATGTGTGGAAAAATTCAACACATATTTCAAACAATTGGACCATTTTTGTGTTATGAAAGTTTTGCTGAAAACCAAAATCTGTATTTTCCAAAACTTGGATTTTTCAAATGGAAATCCGATTTTTTCAAAACTCATCCAAATACAAAAACATGATACTTAAACAAATTTTAAGCATGTGGTATATGAATATACTCCAATATACATGTAAAGATATATATCAATGTTTTTGATATTAAATCTGAAAATATGTTTTGTTAAAATACAAAATTCCAAACACATGAATAGGCATATCGAAATAAGTTTGTCTAAAATATGAAGCATACATGTATATAGAACAAATCTAATATACATTAAACCATGTAAACTTGTTTTGAATCTATCTATTCATGAAAACCAAGATCGGTTAAACCAAAAATCGAAAACCAATAAACATGAAACTAGAAACAAATGTGTGTGTTGTGAACTTGAGCATATCACACTATCTAACCTTTAACAAATGGATCTAAAACAAAATCTAAACTATGTACAGAAATCTACTTGACAAAATCCGTCTTCAAGCTGACTCGATCCAAACCGTGATCCAACGAGCTTGACTCCAACGAGTGCTAGATATGACTTTGTCGCTCGGGCTCTTGAATCACCATGTGAGAAGCTCCAAAACTCCTTTGTTGAAGCTAATCACCTACTAAAATCTTGGTTAAGTATCTGAAACTAAACATTATTGGCCCAAAGGCCTATCACTCTAGTTTTGATGATGATCAACTCATGTAGTTATATTACTAATGATCTTGTGTTTAATTAGTTTCAGATTGATGATCAAGATCTTAGTAGGTGTGCAGCTTCAACAAAGGATTTAAAGTCAAGTTTTGGAGCTAGCACGGTTTGATTCAAGAGCTTGTGCATCAAGACCACATCAAGTACTCAAGAGGAGTCTTTCTCTTTGGATCGAGTTTGGACCAAGTCAAGAAGATGAGAAGACTTCAAGTGAAGACTTCAAGAAGATGAAGACTTGTGTCTAGGTTTATTTTTAGAAGATTTTGTTTTTTAGATAAAATGTAAAGGATAGAGTAGTTGGTGGATTGCTCAAGTATACCATATACACACACACTCTTGATTTAGATATGTTTTCATAAAAGAATTTTCATTTTGAAAAAATACAAAAGAGTTTTCATTTCAGAAAAATACCGGTTTGGTTTTTGGTATTCAAGTTTACATGTTTTAACCAAAACCGTATTTAGAGCTTAATGTCAAAAACATAGATATTTCATCATGTTTGTGTAGTGGATCATATCCATACACACTATACTTTAAAAGAGTTTAAATATCTTGTTTTTGTATTTGGAGAAGTTTGGAAAAATAAGTTTTGGAAAAATCAATTTTGGAAAAATACAGTTTTTGTTTTTGACCAAAATTTTCAAGTTAAAAAAATAGTCCAAATTATTTGTAACATGCCTTGATTTTGTGCAAGCATGTTTGTTTATCAAAGTATATTGGTAAAACTATTTTTGTAGATTTTTTAGTAATTTTATGGGATTTTATTTGAGCCAAAATGACCAAGTTTTCTTTCCCTAAAATCCCTGACCTGGCTTCAGCCGGTCGACCGGGCCGGTCGACCCCGCGACGTGCACAGCGTGCACGCCAGTATCTGGCTGGAGGGCCGGTCGACCGGAACGGTCGACCGACCAGAGAGCTTTGCTTTCTGGAAAGCCACGGTCGACCGGGCCGGTTGACCGGCAGAGAGTCTGCTCTCTGTTCCAGAGCCTCGGTCGACCGGGCCGGTCGACCGCTGCCCCAACGGTCAGAAATCTGGCCGTTGGCGGTTGACCGGGCAGTCGACCGTCAGGCCATCTGGCTCCCAACGGCTAGTTTTTCTAGCTCTATAAATTGGGGCATTTGGGGGCTGTTTCTTTAAGATTTTAAGAAGAGGTTTGGGCTAGTTTTTCCCACTCATTTTAGTGGTTATATCAACAAGTTTTAGAGCCAAATATTTCCAATCAAAAGGAGAGTTTTTATCAAGAGTGTTTAAAGAGATTTTCTTTGAGTTTTCCTCCACCATTTCAATCCTTGTTTTCTCACACAACACTTGAGCTATCCATTGCTATATCTACCCTTAGGGATTTGTTGTGAGAGGATTTTATGTGATCAAGAGTTGTGATCACCAAAGTTCATCTTTGTTCTTTGAGAAGGCGGACGAGTGCGTTCGCGGTGTTTCGAGTTCGTGTGTGAACTCTTTGTTTGAGGTACGGCCTCGGCGAGCTAGAGAGCTTGCGGTGTGTACGGACTAGGGAGTTCGAGAGCTTGTAGGTGTTGCGGCACCGAGTGATCCGGTGGGATCGGTTTATAGTGGAAATCCTTCAAGTGTGAAGGCGGGGATGTAGAGCAAGGGTGCTCGAACCTCGAAACAAATCCCTTATGTTTACGATTGCTCACTCTCTCTATATCTCCGTATTTATATCTTGCATGCTTATATTGTGTTTATCTTTATATGCTTGATATACATATTGTGCTTAATTGATATATGCTTGGGGATTGTTTGCTAACACTTGTATTCAACCAAGAGAGCCAACGCGACACCTCAACTCTTATTTAGAGGAATCTTGAGGAGTTAGTCCAGAGCCCTTCACGGGGAATTCGGCTACACTCTTGTGTTATACGTGGTGTTTAGTTTAAGAATTTTAGTTTAGGTCATATAACTTTTAATTCACATTTAGTGACCATTATATTAGCCATCACCTATTCACCCCCCTCTAGGTGATTTTACAATTGGTATCAGAGCCAAGTGCTCTTGATTTGGGTCTTACAACCTAGAGTTAAAGATCCTCATTTTTAGGCTAATCACAATATTTGTACACACACCATGGACTTCATGTCACCACCCACCTTTGACATTCTTAACATCCAAACTTGGAAGGTTAAGATGTCCTTATTCCTCAAAGGCCTAGGTATTATGTTATCTTGCTACCACTAATGATTCATATGTTAATAGTAGCAAGTATATTGAGGCTAATGCAAAAGCCCTACATGCTTTAAAGTCTACCCTAAATGATGATTATTTATCTAGGGTTGCTAATATTGACTCGGCTTTTGTAGCTTGGAACATCATCACCACCCTTGGTGAAAAGGATCTATATTATGCCGGGAGCGACTCGGATGTTGGAAGCGACACCCCAACTTGTGCTACATGGTCCAAGGGGATAACCCCCTTGAGGTAACTACCGAATCCGAGGTAGAAGATAATGACATGTCATATGATGAACTTGTTTCATTTTGTCAACAACTATTAGAGAAATATAACATGCTTAAGAAAGATAATAAAAATTTGAAAAAGAATTTTAATTGCATGCTAAAAGAAAATGATTCATTTAGAAATAAGGTTGCATGCATTGAAAAAGAAAATGAAACTTTGAAAAATGAGAATGTTTCCTTAATGTCCAAATTGAATGATTTATGTGAAGGAAACACTAATTTGAAAAATAAAATTATTTTGGTGGAAAAACAAAAGGAAGTTGCTTTTAATGAAAACACCTCTTTAAAGAGAAAAATTATTGAAAATGAAAAGAAAAGGTTTCTAAAAGGAATAAAAATAATTCTCATTCTCACCATGCTTTACATGCCACCATTAATGATAGTGAGATTAATGTTTTGAAAAATAAAATTGATTGTTTGAGCTCTACTTTGAGCACATGTGCATTTAACCACTCTATATTGGAAACCTTGTTTTCAAAGAAACAAGTTCCACATGTACATGCACATCATCATGCATATGCACATTTTGCACGTCACAATCACACTCATACTCATATGCATCTTAAGGTGTACAAATGTACACATTGTGGCCGCAAAGGCCATTTAGCAAAGTTTTGTTTTGATAAGATACATCATTTAAATTTTGCTAATAATAAAAATGTTTGGGTCCCTTACAAAGCTAACCCCCAAGGACCCAAGAAAAAATGGGTACCAAAGTCCCCACCTTTTGTATTTGATGTAGGTGAGGGCTCTCACAAGACGTGAGAGATTTGGTGCCTTGATGGTGGATGCACATGGATTAGAAGGACACATATTTGATGCATCGCTATCAAGGAGGTTTGGTGGGACAACCACCATGTTTGGAGATTTGGAGCATACTTCTTTGGTTTGGTAACTATCTCTAAACTCCTAATTTATTTACATGCTTATTCGTATTCTTTAGCATGTTCTTCATGTGGTAAATACTAGTTTAAATGTAGTTTTTATTAAAACTTGGATTTATACATGTACAAGTAGTGAGCAACAAATTGATTTATATATGTTTGCACTTCATTGTTCATTTGTACTCACTATATGCACATGTATAGCCTAGTTTTGATGATTTCCTCATTTACACTTGTTATTGCCTATTTTCATGTTTTTACTTCATGTATATGCATTTTTATTCAAATCTAATAAATATACATGTATACCCTTTTGAGTCTCTTGCCTTCATGCAAATTATATCATAGACTCTTTTATGTTTGGGATATGTATGCATATTGTTAGTTTTGGATAAAAAGATACATATACCTAGAAGTTTGTTTATCAATGAAAAATGATTTTTCATTTTGTTTTGTTTGATAAAATGATATTCGCTTTGAGCCTTATTGACTATTTTCATGAAAATGCTAATTACATGATTTTTGAACACTCACACTTCATTTGTTTTGTCATGACCTTGTTTCATGAACATATTTTTGAGTTTTATCGATTTTGAGTGTCAACTTTTATGTATTTGGTATGATTCATGAAAAACATATGATTTGGTTTCATGTTTTGAAGGATCTTTAACTAGTTTTTCAAAAATTAATTTAACTAGTTATTATTCTTCATTTTGGTAGTTATGAGTTATATACTTGATCTCAATTGGTATTTTCATTTTCTATATACTCATATTTTGTTTCCTATATATGTATGCTTCATTTCAAATAATATCAATTTTTATTGGTATTCTTTTTTCATATATATATATGATTTTCGTGTGCTTGCTTTACAATCGTTTTACATATTTAAAAAGCACAAAGTTTGCTTATGCTAAGATTACTTCAAATCTTGTTTTTCAATTGATTTTTCAATTGATATTTTTATAATAATGCATAAGCTTATAAAAAAAATTGATCATTATTTTAAATTGGTATCAATATGTTTCAAATTTATTATAAATTTCAATTGGTATCAAGATGTTTTACCTATTTAAGAAAATTCAAAAATTGAAATGTTTATTTACATTGGTATCTTAAAATTTGACTACAATTGGTATCTTAAAACTTTTTGTTTATAAGATATCTTAAAATTTAATTTTCTAAGAATTCTCAAAATTTGTTTTATTGAGAAAAATTCAAAATTTTGTTTTAATAAGAAAAATTAAAAATATTTTGATTTGTATGGCATATATGCAAGGAGAGCTTAACATCTCTTCTACATATCGATTCATGTTGAGTGTATCTTGTATTGAGGAGCTTGACAACTCTTCTTTATGTGGTACACATGTATAGGGGGAGCTTCACATCTCCTCTTATGCATTACAGATTATGTGTTATGTGAATTAAGGCTTGTCATCCCTTCTTCATGTAATGCATATATGTAGGGAAGCTAATTTAGTGTCTTCCTCTTCATGAATATATATCGCATATACCCTTTTATTGATTTGTTTGATGTCACCCCTTTATTGATTCTATGTTTCGGACAAGAAGGGAGAGAAAAATTTGTTGATTTTGTTTTTACTTTAACCCATGTTTTCCTTGCTTTATTCATGAAGGGGAAGTAGTATTTATGTTTATGCATATATATGTTTTATGTTGCAAATAGGAGAAAAAGAATTTGATGAGTTTTATGTTTGATTGGCATGTTTATCTCCTTACATTTGCATACATATTTATGTGCTTCATTGCATATTTATTTGTTGTTTGGTATGCATGAGTTAAGGGGGAGCTTCTTTGGAGCTTTACTTTAATCCATGCATATATAACTTCATGAGTTTTGTCATCATCAAAAAGGGGAGATTGTTGGCCAAAGGCCTATCACTCTAGTTTTGATGATGATCAACTCATGTAGTTATGTTACTAATGATCTTGTGTTTAATTAGTTTCTGATTCATAATCAAGATCTTAGTAGGTGTGTAGCTTCAACAAAAGATTTAAAGTCAAGTTTTGGAGCTAGCACGGTTTGATTCAAGAGCTTGTGCATCAAGACCACATCAAGTACTCAAGAGGAGTCTAGCTCTTTGGATCGAGTTTGGACCAAGTCAAGAAGATGAGAAGACTTCAAATGAAGACTTCAAGAAGATGAAGACTTGTGTCTAGGTTTGTTTTTAGAAGATTTTATTTTTTTAGATAAAATGTAAAGGATAGAGTAGTTAGTGGATTGCTCAAGTATACCATATACACACACACTCTTGATTTAGATATGTTTTCATAAAAGAATTTTCATTTTGGAAAAATACAAAAGAGTTTTCATTTTAGAAAAATACCGGTTTGATTTTTGGTATTCAAGTTTACATGTTTTAACCAAAACCGTATTTAGAGCTTAATGTCAAAAACATAGATATTTCATCATGTTTGTGTAGTGGATCATATCCATACACACTATGCTTTAAAAGAGTTTAAATATCTTGTTTTTGTATTTGGAGAAGTTTGGAAAAATAAGTTTTGAAAAAATCAATTTTGGAAAAATACAGTTTTTGTTTTTGACAAAAATTTCCAAGTTACAAAAATAGTCCAAATTATTTGTAACATGCCTTGATTTTGTGCAACCATGTTTGTTTATCAAAGTATATTGGTAAAACTATTTTTGTAGATTTTTTAGTAATTTTATGGGATTTTATTTGAGCCAAAATGACCTAGTTTTCTTTTCCCTAAAATCCCTGACCTGGCTTCAGCCGGTCGACCGGGCCGGTCGACCGCGCGACGTGCACAGCGTGCACGCCAGTATCTGGCTGGAGGGCCGGTCGACCGGAACGGTCGACCGACCAGAGAGCTTTGCTCTCTGGAAAGCCACGGTCGACCAGGCCGGTCGACCGGCAGAGAGTCTGCTCTCTGTTCCAGAGCCTCGGTCGACCGGGCCGGTCGACCGCTGCCCCAACGGTCAGAAATCTGGCCGTTGGCGGTCGACCGGGCGGTCGACCGTCAGGCCATCTGGCTCCCAACGGCTAGTTTTTCTAGCTCTATAAATTGGGGCATTTGGGGGCTGTTTTCTTTAAGATTTTAAGAAGAGTTTTGGGCTAGTTTTTCTCACTCATTTCAGTGGTTATATCCACAAGTTTTAGAGCCAAATATTTCCAATCAAAATGAGAGTTTTTATCAAGAGTGTTTAAAGAGATTTTCTTTGAGTTTTCCTCCACCATTTCAATCCTTGTTTTCTCACACAACACTTGAGCTATCCATTGCTATATCTACCCTTAGGGATTTGTTGTGAGAGGATTTTAGGTGATCAAGAGTTGTGATCACCAAAGTTCATCTTTGTTCTTTGAGGAGGCGGACGAGTGCGTTCGCGGTGTTTCGAGTTTGTGTGTGAACTCTTTGTTTGAGGTGCGGCCTCGGCGAGCTAGAGAGCTTGCGGTGTGTACGGACTAGGGAGTCCAAGAGCCTGTAGGTGTTGCGGCACCGAGTGATCCGGTGGGATCGGTTTATAGTGGAAATCCTTCAAGTGTGAAGGCGGGGATGTAGAGCAAGGGTGCTCGAACCTCGAAACAAATCCCTTGTGTTTACGATTGCTCACTCTCTCTCTCTATCACCTTATTTATATCTTGCATGCTTATATTGTGTTTATCTTTATATGCTTGATATACATATTGTGCTTAATTGATATATGCTTGGGGATTGTTTGCTAACACTTGTATTCAACCAAGAGAGCCAACGCGGCACCTCAACTCTTATTTAGAGGAATCTTGAGGAGTTAGTCCAGAGCCCTTCACGGAGAATTCGGCTACACTCTTGTGTTATACGTGGCGTTTAGTTTAAGAATTTTAGTTTAGGTCATATAAGTTTTTAATTCCGCATTTAGTGACCATTAGATTAGCCATCACCTATTCACCCCCCCTCTAGGTGATTTTACAAACATCACAAGAATATTAGTAAACATAACTACATGAGTTAATCATCATCAAAACTAGAGTGGAAGGCCTCTGGGCCAACAATCTCCCCATTTTTGATGATGACAAAACTCATAGAGTTATATATGCGTGGATTAAAGTTAAGCTTCAAAGAAGCTTCCCCTTAACTCATGCATAGCAATAAACATAAGATATGCAATGAATACTTAAACATGGATATGCATCGACATGCATAAAAACAATGGAATGAACATGCTCTTGATACTAAATATGAAATAAACATGCTCTTGATACCAAACTTTAAAATAAATTCCTTTTCCTTTTTAAAATAAACATGTTCTTAAGCTCTTGATACCAATAAAAATTTCAATAAATAACATTTCAATAAAAAACTTAAGCTCTTGATACCAATCAATAAAACAAAATTCTTAATACCAATTGTAAAGATAATCACTAAACAATAAACATGCATAATAAACATGCATATAAACTCAAATACTTCTCCCCCTTTTTGTCAATCATCAAAAGGGGTCAAAGAAAACAATATTCTCCCCCTTTTGTCTTTTAAACAAAAAAAATCAATGAGGGGTGAAATCAAAACAAAAACTTTCTTGATACCAACAAAAGAAAAAATATATCAAATTAGTGCATCATGATATCAATGAAACAAAACATACCAATTGAAAGTACATAATTGAAAGTACACAATGTGGTACATAAAACAAATATAGATTTAAATACCAATTGATACCAATTGTAAGTAAATACCAATAAATACCAATTGAAAGTAAATAAATCATTTTAAACAATACAACCAAAAATTTTGATATCAATAAAACATACCAATTTTAAGTAAACTTATAGATAATCTTGATACCAATTTGTAAAGATTAGTACCAATTGAAAGTAATTTTTCATCAAAAGCATATGATACTAAAAATAATCAATATCAATTTTTTTAATCATTTTTAACATAAAGTGTGGGAGTAGAATACCAAAACAAATTGAACAGTGAAATGTGAATTTTCACCCCCTTTATGAAATATCAAATAAAATGATGCATAAGCTTGTATAAGATACCAATTGAAACATAATCAATTGAAATATAATAGTCATAAAAGAAATCAAGCTTAGCATAAGCAAAATTTGTGCTCAAAGATATAGAGATATAGTAAGTACAAATAAAACATATATTTGAGTATACAAAAAGGAATGTCAATAGTGATACCAATTGAAAAGATCCAATAATACCAATTGAAACACAATAAGATTAAGTGTATAACTCATATTATCTTCCACCCATTTCATGCACATATTTAAAAAGATTTTCAATAAGATGCATACAAGGCATGGTCGCCCAACCAACCACCCTTTAAATGGGTAGGGTTTTCAGAAATAGGTTTGAAAATAGAGTATGTTTGAAAAGCTCTACCATAATGAAGAATACGAACTAGTTTTAAGAAAAATTTGAAAATTAGTACGAAATCCTTCAAGCAAGGAATAAAATAAAATTATATTCCATGAAACATGAAAATCACTCAACAATTGACACTCAAAACATATAAAGCTCACATAGGACTCATGAAAACAAAATCATGAGAAAACCTCAAAAAATGTGAGTGTACAAGTTTTGTGTAAAAGACATAGTCATGAAAATAGGCAATAGGCTCAATGTGAAATTTCTTTATAAACAAAACATGAAAATCATCAAAACAATTTAATCTTCAAGGCATATGTATGTCTTGTACGAACTAAAGAATACATACATATCCAAACATAACGAGTCCACAAAAGTATATTCATGAAGGCAAGTGGCTCAAGGATGTATTTGTATAACAATTAGTTTGGACAAAATAGACATATACATGAAGTTAAACATATAAACATGAAAAACATGTAGAAAATGAGAATACAAGTCAAATGCATGAATCATCAAAACTAGGCTATACAAGTACATCTAATGGGTACAAATGAGCGTTCAAGCACAAACATGTAATAATCTATTTGTGGCTCACTAGTTGTACAAGTATATATCCAAGTCTTAATGAAAACAAACATCTAAACATATATTCAAATCATGAAGCATAGAAATCAAAACAAAAACTCATAAACAACATATGATCATTATGTACATGCACATGCATAGATCTAGGACATACACATTAGTTAAAACAAATGTGAGAACACAGAGATATAAATCCATATTAAACAAGGGTGTCTCAAATAACTAAACATGTATATCACTAATCTAAATATCATGGCATATAACATACTAATCATGAAACATCAAAACATGCTAAAACAATGATATGTAAACAATAAATGAGGAGTAAGAGACCGTTACCAAAACCTAGAAGGCAACTCTCCATGTCTCCAAAACAAGGCGGTCCTCCCACCAAACTCCCATTGAAAGTGATGCATCCAAATAGTCCTCTTTTAGCTCGGAACGCATCCACTTCAAGGCACCATCACTCTCACGTCATGCGAGAGCCCACACCTACATCAAAAATAATAGGGGTGGTCTTTGGTACCTACACTCTTTTGGGTCCATGGGGGTTAGCACCTTTCCTAACCCAAACAAATTTAGTTGCTAAATTTTCATCATGTATCTTATCATAGCAAAATTTAGCAAGGTGGCCCTTACGTCCACAATGTGTACAAGTGTATACATGAGCATACAAAGTGTTGTGTGCATGAACGTTTGAAGCATGTGTATGCCGTGTAGGGTGTGCATGCAAAGATGGAACTTGTTTCTTTCAAAATATAGATTTCAAACGTGTGTGGTTCAAAGCACATTGGCTCAAAGTGGAACCAAACAATCAACACTTTTTTTAAGCATGGATATATCATTTTCAATTATAGAAGAAGAGGGGTATGCAATAGGTGAGCTAGAATGTGAAGCTACACTAGTATGGCAAACATGTGAATCCATATCACTTTTCAAAGAGATATTTTTATTTGAAACAATTTCCAATTCCTTTGAAATAGAATCAATTTTGTTTTTCAAAGAAACATTTTCTTTTACAACAAAATCAACTTTTGAAGATAAAGCCTCATTTTTCTTTAAAACATTTTCACAATCATTTTTGGTTTTCAAAATTTTGTTTTCATTAAGGGTAAGTTCAAGTTGGGATTTAAGTGAGTCAAGTTCACTTGAAATCTCATCCCTCTCTTGCAAAGCAATCTCAATTCTAGAAGATAAATTTTTATTTTCTTCTTTTAAAACAAGACTATCCTTTTTCAAAAGTTTATATTTTGAAATCAAATTTTCACAATTTTTAACAAGTCCATCATTCATGGCTTGTGCCTCTAAACACTCATTGCAATAGGAATTAGTGCTAGCATCTAGTTGAGTGTCCGAGTGTACCTTAAGGGAGTCATTCCCTTGGACCATGAAGCAACGTTCATCGGACTCGTCTCTCCTAGATCTCCTCATCTTATTGATAATCTGTGGTAGCTCGGGAGAAGTCAAAATGCTCTATACTGCAAAAGCCGAATCATAGTGTGAAAATACATGTAAATATTCTTTATGAAGAGATGCTCTAAGAGCCTGTAGGCTAGTGCATTGGCCTCTATATGCCTGCTATCACTAAGGTAGGAATCCTTGATAATGGCAAGGTAAACTTTATAACCTAGGGCTTTTAAATGACAACTCATCATAACCTTCCATATATCTAGTCTACAGAAATCAAACATGGGAGGGCTATCCATGAGTGCAAACTATATGTGTGCAAATGCAAATGCAAAAGATAGATTAGCTAACCAAGATCACACTCCTATGTGGTTAAACCAAATATCAGGAGCGTAGGCTCTGATACCAATTGAAAGTACACCTAGAGGGGGGTGAATAGGTGTACTGCTAATCTAATGAACTAAATGCGGAAATTAAAACTTAATTGCAACTACACTTAATGCAACAAACGAGTGTAGCCGAATTCCCGGTGAGGGGCTCTGGACTAACTCCTCTTAATTCCTCTGAATAAAAGTTGAGGCGCTATATGAAGCTCTCGTGGTTAAGCACAAGTGAGGCACACACAAACAAGCCAAGCATAGAATGAATGTATGATAATATGAATGATGCAAGGCACAATAGTAAAGAGAGAGTTAGAGTCAATGGATCAAACGCAAACACCGAGATTTGTTTCGAGGTTCGAGCACACAGCTCTACGTCTCTGCCTTCATACAGAAGGATTTCCAATCTACTAACTTGTCCACACAGGACTCCCACACAGGGAACCTCCACTGAGGATTTGGGGCAAATACAATCGGGAGTACACAACTCCTCTCTCAACCAAATACAACCTCTCATTAGAGGCAATACACAAAGCCACACAAATCAACCTCACAAATGAGAGATAGGCACAAAGCCAATACAACCAATCAACCTCTCACTAGAGGGATAGGGCACAAAGCCACCACTCCACAAATCAACCTCTACCCAAGAGGGATAACACAAAGTAGGAGGGTTTACAACTTGGTGATCAAAAGACCACAAACAATTCTTTTCCATAAGAACAAGGATCCTATAGAGAGGATAGAATGATAAGCTCAAGTGTAGAAAACAAAGTGTTTTGAATAAAGAAAATCACTTGGGAAAATCTCCAAATAGATATAGAATTTTGACCAAAAACAAATTCCCAAAAGACTATTTTCTTTGAAATAAAAACGCTTTAAAAACAATAGAAGATCAAATCTTTGAAGCTCTAAAACTCTTTTTAAAACTTGTAAAAACACTAGAGAATGGGAGAATTTTTGCTCTTGAAAATCTTAGAAAAAAACCTCTCTCAAATGGGGTATTTATAACCCCCAAAAGGAATCTGCCCGTTGGCAGCTGATAAGGCCAGAATTGGCCATCCGGTAGACCGGCGTCGACCGACCAACGGTCAAATTTTTTACCGTTGAGCCTTCCGGTCGACCGCCCAGTCGACCGGGCTCTGAACCAGAGAGCAACGGCTCTCTGGCCGGTCGACCGCCCGGTCGACCGGGGCAACCCAAAAGTGGGTTGCCTTCAGTCGGTCGACCGGCCCAAGGGCTGGCTGCGTGCACGTTCTTGTGCACGTCCGGTCGACCGTTCCGGCCGACCGACTCCTGGTCGCCAGAGCTTGGCAGGCTGAGATAAGGGACTGAAAAACTAGGTTTTTATTATCCTATTAAATCCCATAAAATCTCTAATAATCCACAAAAATAGTTTTATTATAATACTTTGATATACAAACATGTGTGGAAAAACTCAACACATATTTCAAACAATTTGAACCATTTTTGTGTTATGTAAGTTTTGCCAAAAACCAAAATCTGTATTTTTCAAAACTTGGATTTTTCAAATGGAAATCCGATTTTTTCAAAACTCATCCAAATACAAAAACATGATACTTAAACAACTTTTAAGCATGTGGTATATGGGTATACTCCAATATACATGTAAAGATATATATCAATGTTTTTGATATTAAATTCGAAAATATGTTTTGTTAAAATACAAAATTCCAAACACATGAATGGGCATATCAAAATAAGTTTGTCTAAGATATGAAGCATACATAAATATAGAACAAATCTAATATACATTAAACCATGTAAACTTGTTTTGAATCTATCTATTCATGAAAACCAAGATCGGTTAAACCAAAAACCGAAAACCAATAAACATGAAACTAGAAACAAATGTGTATGTTGTGAACTTGAGCATATCACACTATCTAACCTTTAACAAATGGATCTAAAACAAAATCTAAACTATGTACCGAAGTCTACTTGATGAAATCCGTCTTCAAGCTGACTCGATCCAAACCGTGATCCACCGAGCTTGACTCCAACGAGTGCTAGATATGACTTTGTCGCTCGGGCTGTTGAATCACCATGTGAGAAGCTCCAAAACTCCTTTGTTGAAGCTAATCACCTACTAATATCTTGGTTAAGTATCTGAAACTAAACATCACAAGAATATTAATAAACATAACTACATGAGTTAATCATCATCAAAACTAGAGTGGAAGGCTCTGGGCCAACAGTATTCGTGCCGGAGCAACGGGCCTAATTATGCCAAACCACTGTTCTTCGAGATTTCGCCTCTCAATCCCCAACCTTAGACACCGATTTAATAAGAGTCAACTTCTAACAACTTTCCCTTAGATCAATCCCCTAAATGAGTCTGAGATGTCCCTAGGGGCTAACGTCTAGCAAATTTTATTTAGGCTTGGGTTGTGTGAGTGGGGGGGTGATTTTTGGGCTAAGGGAGGGTAATGACTTCCCCACCTTATGTTGTATTGGGTTTTGCCCTTAAGTTCAATTCATGCAAGTGTGCAATATAGATAAGGATGAACATAAAAAAGCGAGTAAATCACTGAAGTGTTTGTCCTAACTATATGCAATGCAATATGTACACCTCCGTCAAGATCACAACAACACAAGAACAAAATACAGTATATTCGAATAAAAATTGACACGTGCCTAGATGCAAATGTCTAAACTGTTTTAAAGCATTCAATTTTCGTATTTTAGTTCTTAAATTATTATAGTGCACAAGTGATATAAACAAGCAGCAGAGTATAAGAATATAAAACAATTTACCCAACCACACAAAAGCAAGTTTGGACCTCTGCAATGCTAAAACTCTAACCTGCACACCAAAAACAAAGAAGAAAAGTTAATAAAAATGTGAGATCAAACCGTTCCCATCCCCAGCAACGGCGCCAAAATTTAATCAGGGAAAAACCGCACAAAAAAAAGTGTATGTTTTGAATTGATATTTAAAGTGTATGTTTTGAATTGATATTTAAAGTGTGTATGTTTTGCCTTCCTCGATACTTCCGTTATATTATAGAGGCTAAGACGAGTCGAATCCACAATGATGGGAGGTGATAGAAGCTTTACCTGAATGTTCACGTGTTGTTAGCGTTCTTCAATGTTTGAAAGAATGAAAAGAAAAGGAAACAAAGAATGAAATGAGAAGTACGATGAAACACAAAGAAGTGGGAAACATAGATAGTTTTTGTGGTTTTTGTTTGTATATCTAAAAGAAAGTGAAAAATAAAGAAAACCGATTGTAGAATCAAAGAGTTAAGAAATTACCGTGTAGCTTGTGGCTAACGGGTCGTGTCCACGAGGAGGAATGCGATGAAAGCTTTTCGGCGTTTTGTTTAGAAAGCTAAGAATGGTGCTAGTTTTTAATTGAAAAGAGAATGGAGAGAAGGGAAATGATTAAAAGAGAAATTGCAACTTTGGAGAAGGCTTTGGAGAAGGTGATTTAAAAAAGCTTTGAAAATTGTTTGGTTGTTTTAAATATAAGAAGGAGAAGATCAAGGCTCATTAATTTTATTTACTTCACTATTTATCTCAAGAATATTTTTAGTGCATTACTTTTGTCATAGGCAAAAGAGCTTAATTTCTTTTAGTGTTCAAGTAAAACAAATGAGATGATTTCGGATCAAATCTTGAGATCTTTCTTAACACAGCATTAAAAATAGAATGTTAAACCATCAAGCGCGAGAAAGTAAGTATGGAATAAAAATGATTTAACAATAGTTGTGCCTTGAAAATCCAAGTTTTAAAAGAAGAGCATCATCATGAGCTTTCAATAATAAAATTTAACTTTAGGCATTATGATTCAAGAGAGTTCTTCCATGAAATTCAATCGAGAGAGAGGAGGTAGAAAATATCAATTAGTGAGCCCAGAAAATGATTTAGCTACTCATTATGAAATGAAAACAAACAAGAAATTGACAATTAAACACAAACATACTGAATTCAAGTTGAGTTGGAATGGCGAGTAGAAGCTCCTTTGATTGTCACTTCAAAGACGAATTACACACTCAATTCCACTCTTCTCTCTTTTTTGGTCCAAACTAAAAAAAGAATAAATAGGAGATACAACTTCTCCAAGCTATCTAACAATGTTCCTAAACCCTAAAAATGAACAATAAATTTAATCCTAGTCCTCGCTAAATTTTCAGTACAAAACCCTGCCTTTTATAGGCCAAAACCCAGAAGGAAGGGAGTGGGGAGATAAGGGGAGCAAACGCTCCCCTTATCTCCACCAACAAGCCGCGGATCCGCGGCTTGGGCCACGAACCCGCGGTCTGGATGTGGCCAATTGGTCACATCCAAGTGGAGAAGTAGTTGGCGTGGATTTGGAATCTCTTTTGTCCTGCTGGTTTCACTGTTGTAACTCCCAGATTTGACGAAACGATCTTTGATTTGTTGGCTTCAACCGCTTGATTCAGGAAGATTCATTTCAACTGATTTTTAACCTCTCTGCTTTGCCAAGATCTGTCCTGATTCCCTAATTTCGAATTTATTCTGAATTAAATGGGCTTTTGGGCTCGTTTCTCTGGCCTATCCTTTAGTAATGGGTCTGCATTTTATAAAGAACAATAAGACTTATTAATATGATTTATTTAGATAACAAGCATGGAAATGTGACAATATGTATGCACTATATGTGACTGATCACACCCCCACACTTATCTTTTGCTCGCCCTCGAGCAAAATATCAAAACTAATCTTAATCAATTATTAGACCACTTTCTCAGATCACTCGATTGCACTGAGCATGTGCAACAAGCCGTTAAACCTCTAGGTTACCCCTTGAGGACGAGTTTTGTCTTGTGAGGGTTTTCAGTGGATTGCACCCACAAAATCCATAAAGAAAGAGAAAAAAGTTAGTGTTTTGAAAAGCATTTTGAAAAGAGAAAATATTTGAAGTATATTTGTGAGAGTTTAATTAATCTATAAGTTCTAGGAATATCAAATTTTTCATTCCTAAACTTAGTCTCCATTCAAAAACATGTCATCAATCAAAGTAAGGAGTCAAATTGTCTTTCTCATTTAGTCTATTACTTTACCCTGAGTCATATGCATCATCGTGACTGTGAAGTTTGATTAAGGGTTCTTTAACATTAACTCCTATGTCTTATTTATATTTATTTTTGGTGGTATTTATTCTTCAATTCCATTAGGCTTTCTAATCTGCCCATGTAACGAGCCTTTAGTCAGTGACACCCAAATCGGACAGTTTTAGGACACCAGGTGAGAAAACACCCCTAAGGACTTAAACACTCGAGCAGACAAGGCCACGAAACCAAGATTTTTATTTATACAATGTACCCCTTTTAGGCGTTAATATTTATGCTTCATGAGGCATAGATACCCAGCTTAATCAGAGGATATATATATATGTATTTTTTTACACTTATCTAATTATCTTTTGCATAAATACCAAGGCTTGCTTAGGCCAAAGCACCTAGCTAATCAATAATTAGATTTGTTTATTCTTTTTATGTAGTTTTTTTATAAGGCATAAGAGTCTTTGTTTTTGAACCCTAAGTGTGTAAGTGTATAAAGTGTGCATATTTCATCAAGGTAAAGATCAAGACTAAATTACTTTCACAAATTTCTTCCTAACCCTAAAAATCAAACAAGTCATCTTATTTTGACAAAGTGTAAGAAATCCTAATTATGATTTTCCTATTCCTTAAAATTGACTTAGTCTCTTACAAAAAATATCAAAATATTGTTCTTTCCTTTCAAAAAGTTTTTAAATATATATATTTCTCTTTTTTTTAATAGTTATATTAGTCATGTTAGAACCCTCCCCCAAACTTATCTCATGCATTGTCCCTAATGTATGAAAGAAATGTATAGATGCATAAAGAGAAATGTAAAAGAGGCGCAAATATTATACAAAAATATGTATAACATCAAGTTTCTCTCACACCTAGATCTTTTTCGGTCTCATCCCTCTAGTTCTCTTCCCATCATTCTAATGGGTCCTCTTTAAAGGGCATAGTGAGGAGGCCAATTTTTTGTCATTTTAGCTCTCTTCCTCCCCAGTTTCACCTTCTTTAGGTGTTTCTTCCACATATGACTTCATTATTTAAAAATTGATCTCCACCATACTTCTCAGTTGGAACTTCTTCATTATGAATGCCTAAGAATTCTAACTTAGTTCTATATATCTCCTCAAAGCTTAGGTCAACACTTTCCTTGGAGATGTGTAATTAACTAAAATATCCCTAGTTGGTTCATCCAAACACATGAGTTCTTCTTCGAAGAGGTTTTCAAAGAGTATGTCAATCGGAGGTTCTTGAATTATATTCTCATGCGATAGATTATTGGTTGGCTCATCGAAATTGAAGATTTTCAAATCAAATTTCCCTTTTTAAAGGGTACTCTGACATTAGGATCTCCAATATATGCCTTCTCATCAAGATAATCGTATTCATTCTTAACTAATTCATTAAGAAACAGCGACTCATTGTCTAGACCTTCACTCTCTTCATCACAATTGTTTTCAATAAAGTTTACCTCACATGTTTGGTCTCTTATCTTACGAGGTTGTTTTTCTATGTTGAAGACATTAACTTCTCTAGTCATGTCCCCAAAGGTTAATCTCATAGACCCATTCCTACAATTGATAATAGCATTAGCAATAGCAAAGAATGGGCGCCCTAGGATAACAGGAGTTTGAGCCCTAGGATTGGACACAGGTTGTGTCTCAAGAACTATGAAATCAACGGGCAGATAAACTCTCCGACCCGGATAAGGACATCATTAATTTTCCCCTTTGGAACTTTCACAGAACGGTCAGCCTGTTGGATAGTGACTCGAGTTGGACTAAGATTGCCCAACCTGAGTTGTTGATAAACTGAGAATGGAAGCAGGTTGATACTTGCTCCCAAATCAAGAAGTGCATTACTAATCTCGGCTTGTCCTATAGTGCAGGCAATGATGGGACAACCCGGATCCTTGTACTTGAAAGGGATCGGACCCGATAGTAGCTCACTAATGTTTGTGGCTAAGAAGACTTTCTTGGGTACATTAGTCTTTCTCTTCTTGGTGCACATGTCCTTAAGAAATTTTGCATGGGATGGGACTTGCTGGATGGCATCAAGGAGTGGCACATTTATCTTCACTTGGTTAAATATCTCAATTATCTTATCCATGTGTGGAATTTGCTTGTTATTCTTTAGCCTATTAGGAAATGATGTTATAGGCTTGTACACCTGACTGGTTGACTTATCTGTTTCAGATTCGTCAGATTTGGAAGGCTTGGGATTAGATGAGGTGGATGCTAGAGTGTGATTGTGCGGACTGGGATTGGGTGGTGTTGACACTTGGTTATCAATTTTCTTTCCTGACCTCAATGTATGAACAACATTATATTGATTCAATGATTGATCCTCAAATGAGCTTGTTATGAATTCCTAGGATTCATAATTGGTTGGCTGGGCAAGGTACCTTTTTGCCTCTCATGTTGTGGATTGGCTAAGTGGTTCATTTGACCCTCTAACCTCTGTATTATTTGCATGAGGGAATCTTAGTTCTTCATGTACCCTTCTATATTTCTCTCAAAGTCAGTCATTCTCTTTTCAAGCTGAGGATTCTGAAAGGAAAGTTGTGGAGCTTGGTTGGGAAAATTTTGTTGATAATGTGAAAAATTGTTGGGAGAATTGTGAGGGTGATTTGGAAAGTTAGGTTGATGATTGGAAGAATTATTGGAATGATGGAAGAGGCTTGCATGGTTTGACCATGGGTGGTCATTATTTTGTTGGCTCCATGATAAATTGGGGTGATTTCTCTGTTGGAACATGTTTTAATGAAGACATTTGTGATCATTTGGAGCTCTGTTACACGACTATATCAAGAGTTCTGCATGATCAAGACTTCCCAAATAGAGTTGATATGATGTGTTTTGTAATTGTAAAATAGCATGTCAAAAGTCTTGATACACACACACATATCTTAGATACTTAGTCGACTTATACCCTCTTATAGTCGACTAATCCATTGTATAGTCGACTTGACCAAACTCCCTAGTCGACTATTCTTGTGTCCAAAAAGAACCCAACTCTCTGTTTGTCCTATTAGTCGACTTGACAGAATACTTAGTCGACTAATAGACCTTTGTAGTCGACTAACCCTTTCCCCTAGTCGACTAATCCCTGGCCTAGTCGACTTATAAAGTAGTTGCAGTCGACTTGGTTCAGTTATCCAGAAACCTGTCACTTGAGCTTATCTTGACCTAGTCGACTTATACCCATTATTAGTCGACTAATCTTTGGAAATTTGCCTAGACTAATCGACTAACTCAAAGGCAAGTCGACTATAGGCAGTTTCTGACTTGTTAGACAGTTTCTGTTATCTGGTCTTTTGTGCAACGTTTTCCAACGTTTTAAACTTTTGAATTGCACCTATAACTACCCTAACTAACCCTAGAGTGCAGCTATAAATAGGGTTGTTAATTTAAAGGCCAAATACCAATCCTAATCTTCAGTTTTCTAATCAAAAATTCTACCAATTCCTGAAAACTGTTCCCGCTTCAGTTCTTCACCAAAATACTATTCTCTAGTGAAGTTCTCTGAAGTTTCTCCTATACTAGACCTTGTCCATGTTCACATATTGTACCAAGGCTTATAGGAAGTGTTGTAATCCTCAAAGAAATCATTGTACACGGGTGTCTTCTTGGTGTAGAAGAAAGTTGTACAAGGTGGTGTTTGTTCTCTTGGTTGTAAGAGAAGGTGTACACATTTGGCAAAGGGGATTTGTCAAGTGGTGTGCATGGTGTTTGATTTTGGGTGTACAAAGTTAAGGATAAAGGAAAATCTCAAGCAGGTGGCTTGGGGACTGGATGTAGGTCACCAGGACCGAACCAGGATAAATCTCTCGTGTTTGCGTTTGTCTAACTTTCTGAGATTTACTTTTCCTTTATTGCATGTTTATTTATTTGTTTAACTTTAATCCTCTTTGTTTTAGTATTGTGTTGACTTCGTATTTTAGATCCATAAGTGCCAACAGAGCAAGTTCAACAATTGGCATCATCTCGGGACCAACATTCTCCAGCCAGGATTGTACGTTGGAGCGTAAGGATCATTGTTCGGCATTGAAAAGGCCGCATTCATCGGTTCAAAAAGGAGTTGTTGAGCTTGAAATACAGGACACTCCTCAAACACATGATTCATGACCTGACAGTAAGTACAACCCAAAGTTGAAAATTGGTTCGGGCTGACTTGATTGACTGGACTTGGTTCCTTAGTTTCTAAATCTTCCAGTCTTCTCGCTAGGTTAGCTAACTTAGCCTCGTTAGCTATGGATGATTCAATTGAATGGAGACCTCCTCTTGAAGAGATTGAGTTTGGATTCCTAGAGCTTTCACTAGTAGGTTCCCATTGGATGGTCTTTTCAGCTAGATTCTCATATAAATCCCATCTTTCATGCTCATCCTTCTGCAAGAATCCCCCTTAGCACATACTTTCTAAGAGGGTCTTGGTTGAGTAGTCTAAACCGTCATAAAGAATTTGGCATTGTCGTTATTTCTCTATTCCATGGTGAGGACATTGAACAAGGAGGTCTTTGAAGCATTCAAAGTACCTCTAAAATGGTTCACTAGGTTCTTGCTTGAACTGCATGATGTTTTTCCTAACGAGAGCGGTCTTGTGAATTGGATAGAATTTCTTCAAGAAGACCTTGATAAAACCATCCCAGGATGTGATAGAGCCGGCCGCTAAGCTGTAGAGCCATTTCTTAGCTAAGTCCTTAAGAGCAAATGGGACAAATCTCAACCTAATAGCATCATCTGCAAGGTGTGGGATTTTCATCATTAAGCATACTTTCTCAAATTCTCTTATGAAGAAATAAGCATCTTCAGACTCTAAGCCATGAAACTTAGGAAGTGTATTGATGAACTGTAGCTTAAGCTCAAAGTTGTGTTCACCAACCGATGGAAGTTGGATGCAGGATAGAAGTGATGTTCTAATAGATAGAACCTATCCTGGAAAGATGTCGGTTGATCCATAACCGAATTTGGTCTTGGTTCGAACTTGGGTGGTGATGTGTTTCTAGTTAACCTAGATGAATTAGGGTCTCTTGACCACACTTGCATACACAAACACAATCACAAACAAGTTCACCAATAGTCAAGAAGAGAATACAACCAAGCCTCGTTTAAGGTAACCTTGACCTAGAAAACTCCTAACTGGTTGATTGTCCACTGGAGGTATAATACAGACTTTGACCACAAGCTAATCAGCCAGGTCAGGGCAAGATTGGTGGGAGGTTATCCGTCAAAGATGTTCCTTAGTTAAGTAACCACCAACCTTCGGGCTTTCGGCCCTTAATCCCCTTCCGAGACACCGATTTGGCAGGAGTCAAATTCTAACACCTTCCTCCTTAGGACAATCTCCTAGTGAGTTCGAGATGTCCCTAAGGCCAACGTCTATCAGATTTTACTTAGGCTTAGGTTGTGCGTTCTTGGAGATGGTTTGTGGGCTAAGGAAGGGTAATGACTTTCCCACCTTATCTTGATTTGGGTTTTGCCCTTAGAATTGATTTGTTCAAAGTGTGCAAGATATAGAAAAGTGGCATTCAAAAGCAAATATCACCCAAGAATGTTTCCTAAACTATATGCTATGCATACGTACCTTGTCTCCAGCTATCTTAAATAGTAATTGTAAAATAAATGTAATTAGACAAATGCCTAGAATGCAAGTCTAAACGTTTTTAAGCAATTAACAATCACTAAAATTACTGTTGGATTAAAATAGGGATTGTGAATAGTAGATTGTTGGCCCAAGGTTACAATCACCCATGATTAGTGTATTTTGATGATTACAAAACATATTAGTTATTTGTACTAATAACAATTATTGTTTAAGTGTGTTTCAGATTTCTATTCATTCTAGAAGTCTTCTCTCACAAATACAAGGATTTGGACTCAAGTCAACTCCAATTGGGCTCAAGGAACAAGTGTTGAAGATCATATGAAGAAGCCTATTGAAGATCTTGAAGTCCTTAGGAATATTGTAAGATATAGAATGTTAAAGTTTGAGTATATGAAATTTGGCTCTAGGATTTGCACACACACTTGTTTCATATATTTCCTATGTTTTGAAAAGTTTTATTTCTAAGTTTTATGCCTTAGTTTATATATACATGTACCAAAAGCTTTAATCTTGAAAATCTTGTTTAAAACATGTGTATAAACTATTTTCTGCATAATACTTAGCTATATGTTTTTTTTAAATATTTTTCAAAATTTTTCTAACTCAAAACAGCCCAGTTTTTCTGTTTCAGGCAACTTCGGTCGACCGGCCCGGTCGACGGAGATGTGTCTGGACATGCACTGTTTGTGCATGTCTGTCGGTCGACCGGACCGGTCGACCGACGGAGAGCAAATAGCTCTCGGGTTTTTTCGGTCGACCGGACCGGTCGACCGAAAGAAGGAAACTGTGTTTCCTCTTTTGGGACGGTCGACCGGACCGGTCGACCGGGCGCCAACAGCTCTTTGCAGCTGTGCTGGCGGTCGACCGGACCGGTCGACCACCAGGCCTGCAACAAGCCTAACGGCTCTTTCCTCTTTGGGCAGTTCTGAAAAACTGTTTTTATTTTCAGCTTTAACAGATTTTTGGAGAGTTGTTGGGGAGCTTTTTCAGAGAAAATAAGACAAAAAGAAATTGTTTTTAACCTATTTTCTAACCCTATAAATAGAGGAGAAGTCTCTCTTGCATTTCACTTAGAAAAATCCTCAAGTTTGCATTGTTTTCAAAAGAGAAAAGAAAAGAGTTTAAAGCTTTCATTCCAATTCTTTTTGAGCTAGTTTTTCAGTTGTGTTTGATTGCTAATATCACTCTACAACTGAAGTTTCTCTCACCACACTTCATAGAGCCAAAAATCCAATACTCATTCTATAGTGAAGTTGTAATTCAAGTGAGAGTGTTTGTAAAAGAGTTTGAGAAAGAGTGTAGTGATCTTGTTGTGATCACTTTGTTCTTGTAATCCTTTCTTTGTGGAGCAACCTCTTCGGTAGAGGTCCTTTGTACTCGGTGGAGCTCGGTGCTCGGTCTTCGGTAGACCAAATTGTAAAGGCATCCTCGGTGGATAGTGGAAACCCTTCACGGAGGTGAAGGCGGGGACTAGAGCAAGTGTGCTCGAACCTCGAAACAAATCATCTTGTTTGCGATTGCCTTTGCGTTATTCTTTCTTACAATTTCTCTTGCTTTATATTGTCTTGAATTATTTACTTGAGAACTAACCCTTTACTTGTGTAATCTTGTCTTGTTCACTTTACTTGCTATATTGCTTGTGTGTATTTCATCATAGCATTTCATCCTTTACTTGTTCGATCATATCTCATACAACACGGTTGCATTGCGCACCTCTAACCCATATCTAGGGGAATTGGGAGGAAGGAGTTCAGAACCTCGCAAGGGGTATTCGGCTCTTAGTCGTGTTTTGAGAGATCGTTGCATCACTCATTTAATTAAAGTTTAAAAAGATCATTAGATTAGCATTCACACCTATTCACCCCCCCTCTAGGTGTTTTTCAATTGGTATCAGAGCTTGGACTCTAGGATTTGGTTTAACAACCTTAGAGAAGATCCTAATTTGCTAATCATTTCATTCACATTCATATAGTAAAAATGGCCGATGGAATTAAGACCCCTCCTAAGTTTGATGGACTTAACTTTCCCATATGGAAAGTTATGATGACCGTGTTTTTGCAATCTCTAGGTAGCCGAGTTGCAAAAGCCGTGACTAAGTCCTTTAGTGTACCCCCCGGTGACGAATCCACTTGGTCCGAAATAGAGACTAAGGAATTCGATGCCAATGCCAAAGCTCACTATGCACTTCTTCAAGCCCTAAATGATGATGACATAGCTAGGGTTATACATTGCAAATCCGCATATGAGATTTGGTCACACTTGATAGTCACTCATGAGGGTACCTCACAAGTAAAGAAGGCTAAGATTGACCTTCTTCGGTCCCAATATGAAACATTTAGCATGCAAGATAATGAAACCATAGATGATATGGTTACAAGATTTACCAAGATTACTAATGGACTCTCTTCTTTAGGTGAAGATATCAACAATGATCAAAGAGTAAGGAAGATCATCCGGGCTCTTCCTCCTTCATGGGAAGTTAAAGCAACAACCTTGAAGGAACTCAACGACAATGAAGAGATGGAGCTTATAGGTCTCATTGGGAACCTTAAAACTCATGAGATGGAAAGGAAAGCAAGGGAGGACATGGCTCCTACCAAGAAGAAGACTATTGCCTTCAAGTGTCAATCATCACACTCCGACGAAGATGATGAAGAAGAAGATGACGAAGAGCTCTCACTTCTAGTCAAAAATGTTCGGAGGATGTACAACAAGGCGAAGTTCCAAGGTAGAAGGAGATGGCAAGGAGGCAAAGAAGAAAGAAAGATTATATGCTTCAATTGCCAAAGACCGGGACACATTGTTGCGGAATGTCCGGACAAAGCTAAGCCCTCCACTTCAAAGAAGCCTTACAAGAAGAAGGCTATGAAAGCAACTTGGGATTCGGAGACCGAATCCGAGGAAGAAATAGACACCGCCAACATGTGCTTCATGGCTAATGAAGGCACAAGCAAGGTAACCTCTTCCCCTTCTCATGATAATGAACTTTCTATGGATGTGTTAGAAGAGGCTTTTGTTGAGTTGTCACAAAACTATGATTTCTTAAAGAAAAAGTATCTTAAAATGAAAAAGGATAATGAATCTTTAAGTCTTCAAGTTTTTACTCTTACAAAGGAAAAAGATGATTTGGTTTCCACTTTGGCCACTACCAAAAATGATTTTGAAAAATATAAGATTTCTTGCAAAGGTAAGGCCCCACTAATTGATTCAAATGAAGTTTCTATGCTTAAGGAAAGATTAGACTCATTAAGTGTTGTTTTGAAAGATTGTAATTTAATAAAAAGAAAATTGAGGCTATGTTTCTTAAGAAACAAGCCCCAAAGAAAAATGCTCATGCTCATGTTCATGTTCATGCTACACAACCTAAACAACATGGCAAAACCCCAAAACATGCTCACACTACACATACACATCATGCATTCATGTATGGTAGAGTGTTCTCATGTTCACATTGTGGACGGAAAGGGCACTTAGCCAATTTTGCTATGATGGATTAAATGTATCACGTCACAATGTTTGGGTTCGAGGCACTAACTTTAAAGGACCCAAGAAAGTTTGGGTACCAAAATCAACAATTATGTTAAATGATGTAGGTACTTTCCAAATCCCAACGACGTAGAGGATTGTGGTATCTTGATAGCGGTTGCTCAAGGCACATGACTTGGGACATCAACAACTTTGCAACCCTATCAAGATATCATGAAGGTGGCACCGTCACCTTCGGAGATGACGCCAAGGGTAAAATCATCGGTATTGGTAATGTAAAACTTGGCACCTCTCCTTTAATTGAAAATGTAGTTTTAGTTGATGGCCTCAAGCATAATCTCTTGAGTGTTAGTCAACTTTGTGATAAAGGTTTTGATATTGTTTTGATAATGTTGCTTGTAAAGTAATTGATAGAACTTCTAATGTTTGTGTATTTTCCGGTTTTCGTGAAAGTAATGTTTATATGATTGATATGTTAAATATGTCTTGTAATATTACTTGTTTAAAAGCCCTCGATGATGACTCTTGGTTGTGGCATAGGAGATTAGGGCATATTTCTTTTGATCACATTTCTAGGTTAAACACAAAGGAGATGGTGAAAGGTATTCCTTGCTTGAATTTTGAAAAGGACCGAGTTTGTGACGCATGTCAATTTGGGAAACAAACTAAGTCTTCTTTCAAGTCAATTAAGGATATCATGACATCACGTCCTTTGGAGTTAATCCATATGGATCTTTTTGGCCCTACACAAACCAAAAGTCTAAGTGGGAATAGATTTGCTTATGTTTTGGTTGATGATTTTTCAAGGTTTACTTGGGTTTTCTTTCTTGAACACAAAAGCCAAGCATTTTCGTATTTCCAAACTTTCAAGAAAAGAGTTGAAAAAGAAAAAGATTTTCGATTTTGAGAATAAGAAGTGATAGAGGAGGTGAATTCATTAACCAACCCTTTACCACTTTTTGTGATGAACATGGAATAAAGCATGAACTTTCTTGTCCTACAACTCCACAACAAAATGGAGTAGTCGAACGGAAAAATAGAACATTACAAGAGATGGCTAGGACAATGCTAAGTGAATATAGTCTACCACATTATTTGTGGGCCGAGGCCGTAAATACATCATGCTACATATCAAATCGTGTTTTCTTGTGTAAAAATACTACTAAAACTTCTTTTGAAATGTATTTTTCTAGAAAACCTAATGTTTCCTATTTTAAAGTTTTTGGATGCAAATGTTTTGTTTTAAATACAAAAGATAGTTTAGGAAAATTTGATCCTAAATCTTATGAGGCTATTTTTGTAGGTTACTCAAACACTAGTAAGGCTTATAGAGTTTTCATTAGATCATCATTGACTATTGAAGAGTCTATTCATGTTAAGTTTGAGGAATCTAACAAGTTTGTTAAGAATGTTGTAGAAATAGATGCATTGAATGAAGGTTTGGAGAAAGTGACCTTGGAGGATGCTTCTACTATGGGAGACAAACCAAAGGATGATGAAGGAAGCAAAGCTAAAGTGGAAGAGGCACAAGGAAATGAAAATCAAACACATGAGGTGGAGCCTACTCAACCACTACCAAAGGATTGGAGATACAATCCACATCATCCCAAGGACCTCGTCATAGGTGAAGTATCAAAAGGGGTAACTACTCGCTCTAGACTTCATGACTATTGTGGTAACTATGCATTCATTTCTCATATTGAACCCAAAAATGTCCTCGAAGCCGAGGCCGATTCATATTGGTTGCTAGCCATGCAAGAGGAGCTCAATCAATTTGAGCGCAACCAAGTTTGGCACCTTGTTCCTAGGCCCCACGATAGACCAACAATTGGTACTAAGTGGATCTTTAAGAATAAGTTGGATGAATCGGGTCATGTAGTTAGAAACAAGGCTAGGTTAGTTGCCCAAGGTTACACTCAAATTGAAGGGATCGATTTTGAAGAAACCTTTGCACCCGTAGCACGGCTTGAAGCCATACGGATGACACTAGCATTTGCCTCATATAAAGATTTCAAATTATTTCAAATGGATGTTAAAAGTGCTTTTCTAAATGGATTTATTGAAGAGGAGGTGTATGTTGAACAACCCCCGGGTTTGTTGATCCTACACATCCGGATTTTGTTTTTAAATTAGATAAAGCTCTTTATGGTTTAAAACAAGCCCCTAGGGCTTGGTATGAAAGACTTTCTTCATTTTTGACTTCAAATGGTTTTAAGAAAGGTAAAATTGATACAACCTTGTTTACAAAACATGTAGAAAAAGATATTCTTATTGTGTAAATTTATGTGGATGATATTATTTTTGGTTCTACTAATGAATCTCTTTGCAAAGCTTTTGAATCATGCATGAAGAATGAATTCGAAATGTCTATGATGGGGGAACTCAACTATTTCCTTGGACTCCAAATCAAGCAAAAGAAGAATGGGATCTTCATCAATCAAGCCAAGTACACAAAGGAACTAATCAAAAGGTTTGGGCTTGAAGGATCGAAAGTAAGCAAAACTCCCATGGCAACAACTACAAAGCTTGACAAGGATGAACAAGGTAAAAGTGTAGACATTAAACTTTATAGAAGCATGATTGGTAGCTTGCTTTATTTGACGACTAGTAGGCCGGATATTATGTTTTTCGTTTGTCTTTGTGCACGTTTTCAATCTTGTCCTAAAGAATCTCACATAATTACGGTTAAACGCATAATTAGATACCTTAAGGGCACTATTGAAATGGGTTTATGGTATCCTAAAACCGGATTATTTGAAATGAAGAGTTTTTCGGATGCCGACTATGCGGGTTGTAGGGTAGATAGGAAGAGCACAAGTGGAACATGTCAATTCTTAGGTAATGTCTTGTATCTTGGTCTTCCAAAAAGCAAAATTCGGTAGCCCTATCAACCGCCGAGGCGGAGTATGTTGCAGCCGGAGCTTGTTGTGCACAAGTTCTTTGGATGAAACATACTCTCCTTGACTATGATTTACACTTTGATCATGTTAAAATATTTTGTGATAATACTAGTACTATTCATATGACAAAGAATGCAAATCAACATAGTAAAACCAAACACATTGACATTAGATATCACTTTCTTAGAGATCATTATGAGAATGGTGATATTGATATTGATTATGTTTCTACCGATTTTCAACTTGCCGATATTTTTACTAAACCTCTAGATTATGCTAGATTTTCATTTATTTGTGGTGAGTTGAATGTTTGCATTATGGATTCTTAAAAATAAAATTTGTTTTTCTATTGGTATTTTAACCCTTTTTGATGTATGACAAAAAGGGGGAGAATAAGTTGTAATAAGTTGTTTAAGAGTTGTAATAAGTTTAAGAGTTTGATATTTTGAACTTGTTTGAGAAGTTTGATATATGTTTGAGTTTGTTAAGATTGTTTATTTAAGTTTTTTTGACAAAACTATTTTGCCTTGAATGCTTTATGTATTGTGCTTCCATAGTCAAATTTTTATACATAGCATTATTTGAGGGGGAGTTTTCCAAACTCCTCTTCCATGTTTATTTAAATAACCTATATGTTTTGTCATCATCAAAAAGGGGGAGATTGTTGGCCCAAGGTTACAATCACTCATGATTAGTGTATTTTGATGATTACAAAACATATTAGTTATTTGTACTAATAACAATTGTTGTTTAAGTGTGTTTCAGATTTCTATTCATTCTAGAAGTCTTCTCTCACAAATACAAGGATTTGGACTCAAGTCAACTCCAATTGGGCTCAAGGAACAAGTGTTGAAGATCATATGAAGAAGCCTATTGAAGATCTTGAAGTCCTTAGGAATATTGTAAGATATAGAATGTTAAAGTTTGAGTATATGAAATTTGGCTCTAGGATTTGCACACACACTTGTTTCATATATTTCCTATGTTTTGAAAAGTTTTATTTCTAAGTTTTATGCCTTAGTTTATATATACATGTACCAAAAGCTTTAATCTTGAAAATCTTGTTTAAAACATGTGTATAAACTATTTTCTGCATAATACTTAGCTATATGTTTTTTTTTTAAATATTTTTCAAAATTTTTCTAACTCAAAACAGCCCAGTTTTTCTGTTTCAGGCAACTTCGGTCGACCGGCCCGGTCGACCGGAGATGTGTCTGGACATGCACTGTTTGTGCATGTCTGTCGGTCGACCGGACCGGTCGACCGACGGAGAGCAAATAGCTCTCGGGTTTTTCGGTCGACCGGACCGGTCGACCGAAAGAAGGAAACTGTGTTTCCTCTTTTGGGACGGTCGACCGGACCGGTCGACCGGGCGCCAACGGCTCTTTGCAGCTGTGCTGGCGGTCGACCGGACCGGTCGACCGCCAGGCCTGCAACAAGCCTAACGGCTCTTTCCTCTTTGGGCAGTTCTGAAAAACTGTTTTTATTTTCAGCTTTAACAGATTTTTGGAGAGTTGTTGGGGAGCTTTTTCAGAGAAAATAAGACAAAAAGAAATTGTTTTTAACCTATTTTCTAACCCTATAAATAGAGGAGAAGTCTCTCTTGCATTTCACTTAGAAAAATCCTCAAGTTTGCATTGTTTTCAAAAGAGAAAAGAAAAGAGTTTAAAGCTTTCATTCCAATTCTTTTTGAGCTAGTTTTTCAGTTGTGTTTGATTGCTAATATCACTCTACAACTGAAGTTTCTCTCACCACACTTCATAGAGCCAAAAATCCAATACTCATTCTATAGTGAAGTTGTAATTCAAGTGAGAGTGTTTGTAAAAGAGTTTGAGAAAGAGTGTAGTGATCTTGTTGTGATCACTTTGTTCTTGTAATCCTTTCTTTGTGGAGCAACCTCTTCGGTAGAGGTCCTTTGTACTCGGTGGAGCTCGGTGCTCGGTCTTCGGTAGACCAAATTGTAAAGGCATCCTCGGTGGATAGTGGAAACCCTTCACGGAGGTGAAGGCGGGGACTAGAGCAAGTGTGCTCGAACCTCGAAACAAATTATCTTGTTTGCGATTGCCTTTGCGTTATTCTTGCTTACAATTTCTCTTGCTTTATATTGTCTTGAATTATTTGCTTGAGAACTAACCCTTTACTTGTGCAATCTTGTCTTGTTCACTTTACTTGCTATATGCTTGTGTGTATTTCATCATAGCATTTCATCCTTTACTTGTTCGATCATATCTCATACAACACGGTTGCATTGCGCACCTCTAACCCATATCTAGGGGAATTGGGAGGAAGGAGTTCAGAACCTCGCAAGGGGTATTCGGCTCTTAGTCGTGTTTTGAGAGATCGTTGCATCACTCATTTAATTAAAGTTTAAAAGATCATTAGATTAGCATTCACACCTATTCACCCCCCCTCTAGGTGTTTTCATAGATATAGTAAGAATATAACACACAAAAACTTAATTTTTGCAAGCAATATGTCCTGCAGAAAAGAGTTTTAGTAGTCCAACAAAATTTTCAACTTTTGCAACGCAATTTCTTGAAATTCTGTTTCCTACTTTCGAGAGTAGGGGCACAGAATAGCAAGTCTTCTCTTACAAAGCTTGAACGCTAAATCTGAATTCTGAAGTCCCTGAAACAAGACACCAAACTTGTTAAAAAACAAATACACCGTTCCCTCCCCAGCAATGGCGCCAAAAATTGATTGTAGAATCAAAGAGTTAAGAAATTACCTTGTAACTTGTGGCTAACGGGTCGTGTCCACGAGATAGCCACGAGGAGGAATGCGATGAAAGCTTTTGGTGTTTTGTTTAGAAAGCTAAGAATGGTGCTAGTTTTTAATTGAAAAGAGAATGGAGAGAAGGGAAATGATTAAAAGAGAAATTACAACTTTGGAGAAGGCTTTGGAGAAGGTGATTTAAAAAAGCTTTAAAAATTGTTTGGTTGTTTTAAATATAAGAAGGAGAAGATCTGAGCTCACTAATTTTATTTACTTCACTACTTATCTCAAGAATATTTTAGTGCATCACTTTTGTCATAGGCAAAAGAGTTTAATTTCTTTTAGTGCTCAAGTAAAACAAATGAGATGATTTCGGATCAAATCTTGAGATCTTTCTTAACACAACATTAAAAATGGAATGTTAAACCATCAAGCGTGAGGAAGCAAGTATGGAATAAAAATGATTTAACAATAGTGTGCCTTGAAAATCCAAGTTTTAAAAGAAGAGCATCATCATGAGCTTTCAATAATAAAATTTAACTTTAGGCATTATGATTCAAGAGAGTTCTTCCATGAAATTCAATCGAGAGAGAGGAGGTAGAAAACATCAATTAGTGAGCCCAGAAAATGATTTAGCTACTCATTATGAAATGAAAACAAACAAGAAATTGACAATTAAACACAAACATACTGAATTCAAGTTGAGTTGGAATGGCGAGTAGAAGCTCATTTGATTGTCACTTCAAAGATGAATTACACACTCAATTCCACTCTTCTCTCTTTTTGGTCCAAACTAAAAAAAGAATAAAGAGGAGATACAACTTCTCCAAGCTATCTAACAATGTTCCTAAACCCTAAAAATGAACAATAAATTAATCCTAGTCCTCGCTAAATTTTCAGTACAAAACTCTGCCTTTTATAGGCAAAAACCCAGAGGGAAGGGAGTGAGGAGATAAGGGGAGCAAACGCTCCCCTTATCTCCACCAACAAGCCGCGGATCCGCGGCCTGGATGTGGCCAATTGGCCACATCCAGGTGGAGAAGTGGTTGGCATGGATTTGGAATCTCTTTTGTCTTGCTGGTTTCACCGTTGCAACTCCCAGATTTGACGAAACGATCTTTGATTTGTTGGCTTCAACGCTTGATTCAAGAAGATTTATTTCAACCAGTTTTCAACCTCTCTGGTTTGCCAAGATCTGCCCTGATTCCCTAATTTCGAATTTATTCTGAATTAAATGGGCTTTTGGGCTCGTTTCTTTGGCCTATCCTTTAGTAATGGGCCTGCATTTTATAAAGAATAGTAGGACTTATTAATATGATTTATTTAGATAATAAGCATGGAATGTGACAATATGTATGCACTATATGTGACTGATCAAAAACTAAAGCCTAACGAAATAGTTGATGAATCAACACATGAACAAGAACCAATTATTGCTGGTTATTTGCCAGCACCACGGAATGAACAAGATGAAGAAATAAAAACTTTGAGGGAAGAAAATAAGTACTTGAGAGCATATCTTTATGAGCTAGAAAGAAAAATTGAAAAAAATGAAGGATGAAAAAGCTCTCGAGGCTGAATTAAAGAAAAAAAAGAAGAGAGAGAAGAGAGAAAAGAAAACTTAAAAAGCAGCTAAAGAAATTAAAAGTGAAGGAAAAAGAAGAGCTGCTGAGAGCAGCCACTGCTGCGAAGAAGGAGGAGGAGAGGAGGAAAAATGAGAAGGAGCAGCAGGAGAAGGAGAAGAGGAGGACGGAAGAGGAGGAGCGGAAGAAGAAGAAAAGGAGGAAGGAAGAGGAGGAGAAGAAGAGGCAGTTGCAGGAAGAGGAGGAGAGAAATCATAAACTTCTAGAAAAGGAGGAAAAAGCAGGATGAGATGGAGAAGAAGTGGATGAAAGAAGAGGAGAGAAGGAGGAAGAAGGAAGAGGAGATGGAGAAGAAGAGAATGAATAAGGCAGAGCAAAAGAGAAAAAATCAAGAGGAGAAAAAGCAAAAAAAAAGATGAGGGAGCAGATGGAGAAGCAGGTGGAAGAGCAGAAGAAAAAAGAAAGAGGAGGATTTCAAGCGATCTTAATTTGAAGTTAGTATTGCTGGGGAAGATTTTTCCCACTTTTACTTTAAATTTCACTCAACAGATACTTGAAATCCAAAAAGACAAAGCTTCTGAGAAAAAAATCAAGAACATACTCCAGCTCAGAAGCAAGCGTTAAAAGGAGAAGTTTTGGATTGCTCTAAAGGAACGATAGAAAAGGGAGTCAAAGAACGCAAGCGCACTGAAAGAGATCGCGATGACTCCGATTTCGTTTATCCAAAACAAAAAAAGAAAATTATTGAAGATCCTCTTCCACAGCCTGCTGCTTAGACTTCTGCGCCTAGTTTGGCAAGAAATAAATTGCAGACACTTAGCCAAAAACTAGGGAATTGAATGAAACCACTGTATACAGAATTCCGCAGCCGCATCAACAAGCTCTCATCAAAAATTTCTTTGACAAATCCTCCTCTGAGTAATTTTATTCATTTTATTTAAAATTACATCAAAAATATAAGATATTTATATTAGAGCAATTTAATTATTAACTTTTTTTTTGCAGTGCTCATATCAGGATCTCGACAACGGAATAATGGTTATAAAAAGCGACATAGAGGATCTGATGTTCAGTAGAGATTTAGATGCCAATATAATTCATTTTTACATGCAGCATCTAGAGAAGAGAGGAGAAATAAAAAATATATTCTTTCAAAGTGAAGCTTGGGTAAACATCTATTTTCTCCTTTATAGTTAATTTTTTACTTAATGTAGTAATCTATAATTTTTATGATTAAAAATTCTACTAGTCAAATTTACTGTTAATAAGGCATAATGATTTGACTGCGACCTGGATCACAGCTACAGTTGCTAATTTATTCTAAAAAGTGAAGCTGAATAATGCTGGTTGTGACCTTGGTCGCAGTCACAGCCAACATATTCTTAATCAATAACAACACAGCGACCTTGGTCGCTGTCGCGGTTATTAATTAATCCTAAAAAATGAAGCTGAATAATGTTGGTTGCGACCTTGGTCGCAGTCGCAGCCAACATATTCTTAATCAATAACAACACAGCGACCTTGGTCGCAGTCACGATTTTTAATTAATCCTAAAAAGTAAAGCTGAATAATGTTAGTTGCGACCTTGGTCGCAGTCGTAGTTGCTAAGTAATCCTTATAATTTAAACCTGAATACTGATAAATGCGATCAAGGTCGCACCAACATATATAATTAACAATAACCACACAGCGGCCTTGGTCGCAGTCAGTTTTCTTTAATCAAACAGTTAGCAGATTAGTAATAAAAATATACCTGGTTAAAGATTTACTGCGACCCAGGCATAGATACTTGCGTCTTGGTATCTGATCTGATTTTCATGTCATTTTGATATGTTGATTGCATTTTATTATTAAATATATAAATGTTTGAATTTATTTTTATTTTTACAGCACGGTATTGTATCTCAAAATAGAGATCTGGAAGATTATTTCATCAAGCAGTTTTTGAAAAACTGGAGAAGAGATGTGCAGTACATGTTCTTCCCGATCAATCACAAATACAGCACCAAGGAAGCTGGATTTCACCGGACCTTGTGGTATTTGATTGCGAAACAAAAGAGTGGATTTTTACAACTCTTTGGTCCCAGTGGAAAAATCAAGTAATATATTAAAACTTTATCAAACAGATGCAAGAACAATGGTGAGTTAATTTTGTTCTAACAATTACTGAATATTTCCATTTAATTGATTGATATTGATACTTTTTTTCTAATTACAATGCAGAAAGAAAGATTATTACAAATTTTTGAAATTGATTTCAGTAAAGAATGAAAAAAACATATATAAATATACAAGATGTCCGCAACAAGCAAACAGGTCTATTTTCTTGTGACATTTACCAAACATATTTTTCTGCTTATTTACTGTAAATATCTAATCTCATATAATTTTTTCCTTGTACAATTTTCAGTGTTGATTGCGTTGTATATGTATGCAAGTGTATTGAAGGTATAGCATTTGGACTCCATCAACAGTTGATACTATGACGGCGGCCAATGTACAGAGATTAAGAAGCGAGCTTGCATACATATTACTCGCAGACAAAGAGAAAAGTTGGGATGAAGAAACAGAATTAATAAGAAGGATGGTATTTGATAATTGAAATTTGATTTAATTTTTTAATTACAATATTATTAACTCATTCATATATATCTTATTTGGAAAGCAGGTCTGTTGGATTTATTAATGTAATTTGTGTACATTTTTATTCATTTGTTATAAAGTCCATTTATATTTCTTTCCTTATTTCCATTCTATGATGTAACAGAGTGAGCGACATAAGTCGCAGTGATATAAAAAATAAATAATGAGTTCAGAATTTGTACTACGATCAAAGTCACAGTCATGAACTGGAGGTTGTATTGACTGCTAATAATGCGACAATCGTCGCAGTACGCATAAATTCGTCTGTCAAAAATGTATCTATTATTAACATTGAATAAATGTAAGAGAGACAGCGATCACTGTCACAGTTAATGTATTATATTCCAGATCGCACTGCGACCATGGTCGCATTGCCTAATTGGGAACTGCAGAGTTTTTATATACATAATGATATATGTTTTAAATTTTGTTAAAATGATTAATTTAACAAAAGTAAACATGATCGTCCAGGTCTTTTTCTACCTTAAGAAACTAAAATAATAATAGTCTTGCCGTATTCAAAGCAAAAAATAACTGCATCTCAAAATATATTAACTTTTAACTGATTTTCAAAAAACAGTCACCTGGAAAGTGTACACTTTTGGAAAAGACAGATAATAAATTTACGAACTGTTCACATCGTTTGAGAGCATAAACCTTTTGGAATTCCTAAATTATTTGTATATTAAGGTGTCCATTGGAGGATAACAAATAGAATAAATTATATTTTTGAAATTCGTCTCTGTCAAAAATCGAAAAAATATTCAAAAATATCTTCTCCACCATCTTCACCAGAAAAAAGCCATTCATCTAATAATAATTGGATGTATAATTTTGATACGTTCCCTCGCTACGGGTTAGAGGATGAGCTTGATACAGACGGCCCGTTCTGAGAGTTCATGGATGAAACGAAATACCGTTGTGAAGAAGAAGAAAGCGGAGAGGAGAGTGGCGGTAATTGAGAGGAAGTGGAGGAAAGCGATATGGAAGACGAACACTATCATAATATGGATAACGAATCTAATTATGATGGTGATGATGAGGACAACTAGATTAGTACTTTTAAATATGTATTTTGTTTTAGGCAATTTAAGCCTTTTTTGTAATCTTAATTATGTTAGTTATAATTTTTTATAATTTTAATTTTATTGGTGGCACTTTTTCACTAATTTAATTATTATGGCTGTTGGAACATGGAACTACGGTGGCAAATTTTAATGGGCTATGTCGAACTTACATGTCAACAATGTGATCCAATTACAAAAATGTTAAAATTACATAAAATTGGATACACTACGACTAATGTCGCAGCCACAAAAAAAATATCAGCGACTGAAGATATCTGAATGGCTAATTTAACAATTAATCTTAACTGCGACCAAGGTCGCAGTGGCATCACCAATCTGGGCATCCTGATCAGTAATAATCACTTTTGGTGCAACTCTGTGCATGCATTTGAGCCATTTATTGAATCGACAAACAAATGTATCCCTCTGCTCATCCGCAAGCAATGCACAGCCAAACAAAATTGACTGCCGATGATGACTCACTCCAGTGAATAGAGCAAATGGTAGGTTCAAGTGATTAGTCATGTATGTTGTGTCAAAATCAATCACATCACAAAAACTCAAATAAGAGAAAATTACTCTTCCATCAGCCCAAAAAATGCTTCTAAGCGTGCCCGTTATCAACTTCACTTGCAAAGAAAAAATCTGAATCGAACTCGGCTTTTTCTTGAAAATATTTGATGATCAAATAAACTCATTGCCAATGTTATATCTACGGTGACGAGTAAAATCAATAACTTGTTGCTAGCTTACTCTTCACAACCTTTTTCGTGGTTCATTGCATTAACAACACAGGAAATATTTGAAGGGCGACTTTCTATATCAACCAAATTGCTCATAATGCTTCTGCTAATCTTTGATCGATGTGTCTGGTGAGAGTAAAAGTGATGGACCTTATCTGGGCTTGATAATTCATGTGAATGAGAATCAACAAACTTGATGACAACACAATATCTTCGGTCTAATAATAAACGAAAACGCATATGCATCTCAGCAGGATACGCAACTCTAGTGTTCATTCGACGGTTGACTGTAAGCCCATCTTGTCTTTTGTCACACAACTTCTTCACACCCTCCTTATTATAACAAAATTTTCTACAACTAACTTCATGAGGAGGCCTCCATCACTTATCTATTCCTTTTCTTCTCACGCTAAAACCCCTGATCCTTGCATAATATTTGTAGAAGTTGTATGCTTCATCGTCTGTGAAAAACTGTTTCCCTAAAAAATAACGGAGCTTCCAAACATTTCTCCATGTGAATTCAGATCCTACTAAATAAATTACTAAACTAAATAAAAAGAAATAATTGAAAATCACACGTTTGAACTGTAATAAATAGGACTGCGACCAAGGTCGCAGATGTAAAGAAATCGGTAACTTCTGAATAAAAGACTGTGATCGTAATCACAGTTCTCCGTATGGCCAGGTTTTTAAAAAAATGTGAATAATAATTGAGAAAATTTGTCACTAATATATACTGCGACCTTAAGTCGCAGTTCTTAAATTAAGTGTATAAAAAAGAAATAATTGAAAATCACAAGTCTGAACTATAATAAATAAAACTGCGACAGATCACAGCAGTAAAGATAGCTTTGACCACTGGAAAAATAGTTTTAATACATACTGTGACCGTAGTCACAGTTCTTACAATTTAGTGTATTAAATTAAATAAGTACGATTGAGATCGTAGTTAATAAAACTGTGAAATTATTTCTGAAAAAAAGACTTCAGTAAAAGTGATTATATTGTTCTGTAAAACAAAATCTAGGTCGCAGTTTCATATATGTTACATAAAATTTTTTACATATAAGAAATTACGGGAAAAAATGATAAATTAAAAATCTCTTGATCAGCATCCAAAGATCTCAACCCTTCAATACTTTCAATATTCTATGAGGAAGTTGAACCAGATGATATATGGTTCATATTTGGAGCGGGAGATAGAGATCGGGAATGACGGCGACCTGAATTGGCAGGAGAAGTGTTCTGCTCCACCGTCGACATTAAATAAAAAAGGAGATTTAGGTCTGCAAAGTAAAAAAAAGAAAAAAACCTGATCCGGATCCCGCTCTTTTTAGAAAAACTTTCCTGGCAGTAAAACTCAAACCTAGATCTGACAACGTGCAGAAAAATAAATAGGAGGAAAATAATAATAAACAATAACAGGGCAACTACCTATTACAAAGGGACATTTGTAATTTCACTTGTTCTAATAGGCGGGCCGCAACTTTTTGGTGTGGCTAATAATGTGCCACATCACCGCAGGCTGAGAGGGACTCTCAGCTTTCAGCTGATATACATAATTTAAGAAATTAATTACAAATTAACTTTTATTGACTTTTTTTCTTTCCAGATATATAATTTTACTTGTTTGCTTCACTTTACTTTATCCCTTTGAATTTTAGTATTGGTTAGGAAGGACTGCGACTAAAGTCGCAGTAATATAGTAGAAAGGATTTTAATGACTGCGACTAAGATCGCAATCATAACATAGGATTGAAAGTTGTGTTATATGAGGATTGTGATCATGGTTACAGTGCTAACCTAGTTTGATAAAATCTAAATGCATGTGTACTGTGACCTTGATCGCAGTTCTGATGTACAATGAGGACTAAGAATTTTGAGTACATAATGCGACCTTCGTCGCAGTTCATTTAAAATACTTAGAGTTATAGTACATTATGACTGTCAATGTTTGTAGTACATGAATATATTTGTTAGCAAATTATTACGTAAATTATATAACGTTTATATGAGGAATGCTACCACAACCTTTTTTAAGTTTTTGTGAACATTGTGAATTAAAATGTATGAAAGATACACACTTGTACATGTAATTTTCAAAAAAAGGACATTCTATTTATAACATATTATATGGTTTGAAAGAGACCTTTACAAAAATGTGCATTAAAGCTCTAAAAAAGAAGACAAAAAAAGTGATTAGCAAAGAAGAGAAAATACTAGTCCTCGTCATCACCATCATAGTTAAAATTCTCCTTGTTTTCCTCTTCCTGTTCGCTTTCCTCTTCTTCTCCCTCGTCAACCTCCTCGCTTTCCATCTCTTTTGAAGGGTACTTTGGTTCATCCATAAATTTCAAAATGGGTCGTCTGTATCAAGTTCTTTCTCCGATCGGTATAGAGAAGGACCTTTAGAGAACATGCTGGAAGAATGTGTGCCTTCAACATCAGAAGATATGCTTTTTTCAAGAATTCTTCGTCAAGTGGCGTAGGAATAAGCTCTTCACCATGCCCCAAAAAACTTGATCCTTCTCGTGAAGAGTAGGATTAGAAGCAACATTACATGACGGAAGAAGATAGTCAAAAAAAAGAAAAGTCCAAACTGTTATCAGATCCACTAATCTCTCCTGAAGAAAAAGGATCGGTGGGAGAATGAGTGAAGTTGAAATCAGATTGTTCAGAGAGAGAAGATTCGGAAGACATGATTCAAGGATAATGCTTGAGGAAATTTAGAAATCAAATCAAAGAAGAAGATCACAAACTTTTTTTAGAAGTCAGATCTTTAATATATATTACTTATAGGCACTACAAAAAAGGCAATCTCTGAAATGATGATTATAGTAATAATATGTATTAGAGGTGACGGTTGAGTATTCAAAGAAGAGATAAAAAGCAACTAAATAATTAATTGAAGCAATTATGGCGGGAGAACCCTCAGAGTACTTTTTTTCAGAAATTTATGATGTCAACCACATATTAGTTTTTTATAGAATGTTTCTTCCCAGATTTTTTTTAATTTTTGTATAGTGCACATCTTTTCTTTATCTAGATTAATTTTACTAGTATTTTTTTAGACGCTCACTGTATCACAGTAGATAGGATATTAATGATTGCTCGCAGTCATTAATATAATATTTTATAAGTTACATTATACGAGGACTATTATTATGGTCGTAGTGCTAATCTACTTTGTTAGGACTGAGTGTTAGGACTACGACCTTTGTCGCATTTTATAAATGAAAAAATTCTGTAATATGTTGATGCGATTAAAGATTGTGAATGAGGTCATAGTGCTTAACAATAAGTTTTTGTATATTGTTCTTGTACTGCAAACTTGGTCGCAGTTCATATGTCCATTGAGAACTAATCATATTGAGTTCATACTACGACCATAGTCGTAGTTCATTTAAATTGACAAATCTTATTTATAATTAACTGCGACATTGGTCACAGTTTTTATTTCTAGAAAAAAATATAAATCATGCAAGACTGCGACCAAGGTCGCAGTATTCTAAAAAGCATATTTTTCCAAAGAATGCGAATTCAATCACATTTAAACCAAAAAAAGTTACACAAAATTGCAATCAAGGTCGCAGTATTTTAAATACCTTAATTTTGGAAGACTACTATTTTGGTCGCAGTATTCTTCAAACAAATAAATTAAAAAAACTCAAAGTCACAGTCCATAGATTGAAATATTTTTAAATAATTTATTTTCAAAATTATTAGTATCAAAGATTGTGACTTTGAGTTGTAGTCTTTAGTTCAAATTGTGAGGCAAGGCAACTCAGAAAAAAGAGAGATGGGGAGCTTGTAGGAAGTTGGCAACATTACATTCCAGACCCACTCATGATGAGATTCAACTCGATCAATTACAGAACCAACTTAGAGATATATATGTATATTTTCATGTGGATGTACCCAAGCTTTGCTTTTTTCATGTATATATATATATATATATATATATATATATATATATATATATATATATATATATATATATAATATATATATATATATATATATATATATATATATAATATATATATATATATATATATATTATATATATGTATATGAGGAGCTGGGACTAGGTTCGTCCAATTGCTTGCCCGGTTAAGGCTGGTTTCCGTTTTATAGCCACTAAAGTCTTGACCATAGAAACATTCATATGCTTTTGCGCGTGGAGCACTGGGCTTACCCCAAAGAGTAGTTCTTTAAATTTTTCTTGGTTGAAATGAATGACCATGTTTTCGACGATGAGGGGCTCAGGACTCTGACCGTTGCATTGTGACATGATCTCCTTGTTACGAAAGAAGACCTTTTTCCCCAGTAGAGTCGCCATCTTGTTTTCCATAGAAAAATTGATTCGGGGAAAACTTACAAAAAAGAATGAGGAACGAAATTACAAGTAATTAGAAAAGAAAATTACAGGTAGATCTGCTTTGAGATTTCTGGGAAAATATACTAGTAGGAATCTGATCAGCGCACGATCACTTTATCCCTTTAATTATGCAAACGATCAGACAGTCATACTGCCTCCTAATAGGATTTCCTTCTTGCTTGGTTCTGGAAATCGAAGAATTGGAAGCAGGAGAATAAAAGAACCCTTCTTGAATTTCTTTTAGCCAATCTCCTCTTTCTAGCCCATTCCATGTGTGTCTCTGTGTGTCCCTTCTTCTGTTCAGCAACGGAGGACTATTTATAGCTGAAATAGGGTGTAACCATCCTCTTGAATTCAACATGGCTGAATCAGTTTTTAGCTTCACGCAAAGTCGCGAATGACTTTGTAGCAAAGCTACTTGTGAGCTTCCAGCGAAGCTAGAGGATTCGTGCTAACGCCTCTCTGCAGTTTGTGGCTTAATTGTCTCCACTTAACGTGGGACGAAGTGGGCGGGTGTAACTGCCCACTTAATGCGGCATTAATCCCACTAAATCACTGGGTTCACCCATTAATCCCCCATGTGACACGCTTAATCAATGACCTGGTAAAGATCACTGCAGAGTTAAGTCATGCGAAGTTAAGCTTTTGCTTAGAGCTTCAGTGAAGTTACCTTCACAGTCCCCTACGAAGGTAGACTTAGTTTATAGCCTCGGGCGAAGTTACCTTCAAGGCTTGGTGCGAAGTTAAGACAATCCAACCCTTTTTCCTTCCAGCGAAGCTAGTAATAAAGCTTCTAGCGCGAAGCTCCTGGATCAGCCTCTGGCGGGCTAGATAGGAAGCTTCGAGCAAAGCACGCAGCGAAGCTGGGTGAAGCTATAAGTTAGCTCTCTGTGGAGCTATAGAGAACTTCAAGGCGAAGCTAGACAAGCTTAGCCTCTCAAGAAAGGCTATCTCCTGGGCTAATGCAAGGCTAAGTGTTGAGCTAACTTAGCATCTTAAGCCTGCTTGGATCTCTTCAAAGACAATTTTGGCTACACTCTGCTTCACTGGATCAGTAAAGTCCAAATTGTTATCTTATCCCTGGTCGTCAGCTTATCTTCTACTTATCTTTTGTAAATGTTGACAAGTTTAGACGTCGTTCAGACCGGTTAAAGATAAATGTGAGAGTTTTATCTTTTTAGATTGTCAACAAGACCCCCTTCAAAGTTTTCGTAAATCTGCAATGGCATGGTTCAGATTTTGAAATTCTTTGAACTACTTCGGTTGATGATCAATGGTATGTGGGTGTGAACGTTGCTTTGATGGTTGAGTTCAACTTCGCCTTTAGCCGCGCTTTCGGACTGGGATAGATTCACCGAGGAGTTGTAATAATTCGCTTCCTTGTAGCTTCGCGCTTCTCGGTAGCTTCGCCTTTGGGCTTCCTGAAGGAGCTTCGCTTCAAACTGTGTTGGAATATTAGTACTAGCCTCGCGCTCGCTGTGATGGAACAACGTTCCATTCTCTAAGGCTAACCGCTTTTGCGAGTTACGAGAGGGATTGCTCCCTTTTTCAAGGTTCGAATAACTTCACCTACATTTACGAGGGAGATCATTCCCTTTTTCGAAGTTCAATTAACTTTGTACATATTTACGAGGGGGACTATTCCCTTTCTCGAGGCTAAGCATTTAAATGCTTTAACTCGCCCGCGCTTCTAGGCTTGAAGTGCAGCGGCGTGACCAGGCCATGAGGCCTATAAATAGGACGCTTGTAGTTCTTGTCAAAGAAACATATTTTCCTCTTTCTGACATATCCTCATTGCCCAGGCAAGGAGTCTGAAGTAGTGAGGTGCTCACTCTGGTCATTACCCGACCAAGGGCTAGTGAGTCTCGGGCATCTAGAGATTTTATCAGTGACTTTTAGGGAGTTTATCTCCCTTAATGTTCTTAGCTTTACCAGCTATTTCAGGGATTAAATTCCCTTGATCTCTGCATTTGGCTGATCTTTGGAGAAGAGTTTTAGCACTTTTTTAAGCTTCCTGGCGAAGCTAGTATTCTACCTAATTAGGCGAAGAACTTTTCCAGGCGAATCTGTCACCTTGCCTTTCTGATAGGTGAGGGTGAGGCCTTACCTTTTCTAGACTAGTCTAGCTTGGCCATACAGGCGGGGCTAAGACTTGACCTTTTTAACGTTGAGCCAGTCTTGCCATATAGGTAGGGCTAAGACTTTGCCCTTCCTGGGCCAGTTTAGCTTTGCCATATAGGCGAGGTTAGGACTTGACCTTTTTTAAGGCTTATTTGGCCTAGCTGTCTACGCGGAGCTGAGACTTGGCTTCTGCTAGGCCGGTCTAGCGTTGTCGTGCAAGCGAGGCTATCCTCTGCTCATCTGAAGTTTATCCTCAGGGCATAAATCTGGACTAGTTTCGCCTTTGGAACAAAACTTTGACTTAGCATTTCACCTCCCTTTTTTAATGCTAACTCATTTCCCGTTTGCATTGTAGTATACTGTGCTCCCAATTCTTTCATCTTGACGAAGGAGAATAAAACCATGTCCCTTGATTTTCAAGTTGAAGCTTTAGTCATAGCAAGATGGACATACTGGAACAACTGATGCGCATTCCGAGAAAAGATCGGCAGTCGCTTATCCGAGATGATCCACTTCGGGAAGAGGCTGATAGTCGCTTATCCGGGATGATCCACTTTGGGAAGAGGCTAGTAGTCGCATATCTGAGATGATCTACTTCAGGAAGGCGGACATCACCAGTAAGGTCTTGGATCCTTCCTTTGCCAATTTTGATTAAGGAAGATACACTTTCTGGTGGCAAAATCTGCCATTAAGCGAAGGGTTATGGCCTTGTGAAGGAGAAAAACCTTTCGTGTCCAATTGGTCTAGTGGTCTTGGGATGACTTATCATCCTGAAAGTAGATAGGACAACTTGTATGCCTTGGGAGCAAAGACTCTATTGTATGAAAGACAATCTTGATGTATTATCAATGTATCTTCCCTTTTGAATCAATAAAAAATTTTAATTTTTGCTCATTTACTTTGCTCCTTGTCTTTCTTCTTGATCTCTGGAAGAATCCAGAATGGACTGGCTTAGGTGGGGAGAAATCTATCTGGTACAGCCGTACGCCAAGTGATCCCACTCGATTTTCTCCATAGTCCTTTTCCTAAAGAAGGAAAGAAAAGCTCTTAGCAGAGCAGAGCTAAGCGTCCACCAAAGCTAAAGATGGATTTCCAGCTAAGTCAGAAATGAGCTCTTAGCGGAGCTAGCGCAAAGTTTCTCACGAAGCTAAAGATGAGCTCTCAGCGGAGCTAAAGCTCAGCTTTCAGCGAAATTAACCAAGCGTCGCGCGAAGTCAACACTGAACTCGCAGCGGAGCTAGCCCTCGGCAGAGCTAAAGTAAGGCTTCTCGGAGAAGGTGCTTAGGCGTCGTTTCAAATTAATTTGAAACGACCGCCTGTGCTCCTTTTGAGGAGGCGAAGCTAGATAATTTTATGTATATAAAAGCCCAGTGGGCTGAAAGAGAGAATCACCTTCTCTTAAAACTGAAACGATTTGAATTTTCCAGAGAGCAAATCTCTTTCTCCTTCTTCCTCATTCTGGCTTTCTGAACTTCTCAGTTCTTCATGGCCCCAAATGACGCACAGGAAAAAAGGCAGCGACTTCTGCTACGGAGACGCCATCTCCTCCTCCGATCATCGAACGGCCCATAGTGGGTAGGGAATTTTTCATTTTCAGAGAACTTTGCTCTCTTTTTCAAGCTGATTCCTAGCTATTTCATGGTGAATCTAGAGTGATTCATCATGATCCAGTGATCTTAAGGAGTCACACTTCCTTAATATAATTCCACCAAATTTTTAGGGGATTTAATTCCCCTTTAATTTCGCGATTTGAAATTTTAGAAACTGGCGGGTTTCTTTTCCAAGTTTCTATGCGAAACTAGCCCTTAGGGTTGTTCACATTCTATAAAGTGACAGGATGCGAAGGTAGCCCTGGAAGCGTAACTGAAAGAGGACTTTAAAGTCCTCTGAATAAATTTAGGCACCAGTGCCTTTCTAGCGAAGATAGCCCTTAGGGCTCTTTACATTCTGTTCAGCAACAAAATGCGAACCTAAACTTCCGGAGTGAAGTTAATCACTTAGTGATTTTCTGTACTCAGCCTTCGTGCAGAATGCGAAGCTGAGCTTCGGGACGAAGCTAGTGCTAGGCTAGATTCATTCGGAGAGCGAAGCTATGCCTTAGCAATTTTCTTTTGCTTTAGCTTCTCTTTTCTTTGGCTAATGGACTAATATAGTTTCTTCTTTCTTTGCAGTGCACTATACTCCGGGACCCTTGAATAGCCTTTTCGGATCGGCCAGGGGACTGGATGGAAACGTTAGCCTACAATTCCAAGGGCAATCTTCATTTTTCAGTGAGCGGAGCACTCCTAGCCATGATGCCCTTATCCATACCAGGGATCAGCATACAATGAGGAGTATTCTGACTACTGCTACTCTAGAAGACTGCGACCGAAAGATTTACCGGAAACAAGTGACCCTGACCACCGACTCAGTTCATGTGGGTATATTGATAGCTGCGTCTCCTGGTTATACAAGGGCAGGTCCTCCTCGCTACACATTGGGTCTTCACCTCGGAAATGTTCTCCCCGACATCCTAGTGGGGGAAAATCCAGCTATGGCTCAAACCTTTGGAAATCAGTTCTTCAGAGTCCACGGCAACTACCCGGCAACTGATTCAGGACCCCAGGTTGGATTCATCCTCCCAAGGCCTAGTGGAGAGACTTGACCCTGTATGTCTTGGCCCATTTTGAGGAGGATTTGGAGAGGCTGGGACTCCACGAGGCTGTCAGAGCTACCTACTATGACATCCAGATGAGCGTAGCAAACTTCTACGCCATCTTCGAGTTATACTATCCAGCTACAGGGACTTTCTTCACCCTTGTAGGTGAATTGGGCATGGCTTTGCATGAGATGTGGGAAGTCTCTGCTTTGCCAATAGGATCTCTCCCTTATGAAGAATACTACCCATGCGAGGTGGAATTGGCGCTTTTGGAGAAACAGGAGCCTGCCTTGTTCGAGACCTATCGAGAGCTAACGTGTCACTTCTGCATCTGCTCGAGCATGCATGGCAATCTTAAGGGAACTTCGAGCAGTTCAAAGAGTTGGGGGAATTATCTATTTTCCAACCTGGAGGATGCTCCTTAAGCGGCCAACTGTGGGGTTGCAGACGAGGATATCCTCTGGAGGATGAAAGAGCATGCCAAGGGAGATATTGTCTTGGAAGAAGATGATGGTATCTATGAGAAGGGTGACATTCTCAGGAGCTTTCATCATCAGGCCCATCAACCAATGTCCCGGAAAGCGCTTTTGGTCGGGTTTTTATCGGTTTGGTTGAAGAGATGTGTGGTGCCATCTCCTTCCAGCGACATCGTCCTCCCCACTGTCTTATTGTTGGCCGTTCGTCTGGTACATAGTCGCTCACTTGGACTTCTTCTGGTGATGGTGTGTTGTATTCAGTGAGGTCTTCGTGCATTGATGGAGGCATTCTGCAGACCACTGGCAATAAAAAGGAGAAATGGGATGATCTTGCCTCACGATGGACCTAACCCCAGGATTGGATTTCCATACACTTACTTGATGGCATGGTTCTCTCTTCACTGTCCAGCTATTATTCAAGCTGGGAAAGAGCCTCCAGAGGGTGTTCGAGTAGCGCACCTCCACCTATTTGAGGGTTCCTCGTGGTCGCGGACTTACGTGGCTACGGTCCGTAAGCTATTATGCCGGTATGACATATATAGTCTCTTCCAGTGCTTCCCCCATATCCGCGATGTGGGATATGGCTAGGAATTCAAAGATGTCAGTAATGGTAAGACGCCGTTGAGCAGGGGAATCTTCGAATGGCTGGTTTGCATCCAGCATTCTCATTTGGTGTATAGGAGCGGGAATACTTGCTATTTGGAGCCGTACGTCCCCATCCATTTTGCTCATCAGTTTGGGTATAACCAACTCTATGTTGGGAATCTGAACACTAATGTAACGCCCCGATCCTAAAGATACGGAGACGTTATGGCAACGTACATACGCGAGGTGAAACGCAGGTACGGGGACGTTACAACTAACCTGGCCTTGCCTCATTAATGGTGCTCGCGCCTGGCGGTTCTTCATTGCTTGCTGTACCGAGGCACGGCTGTGCATGCCGTTGAACCTACTGATGACTTTGGGGTTCTGCTAATGGTACAGAACTTCAACCTCCGCGCCTATTAGATTTTCAATTAACTCCTTCGGCTTGAAGTGGATCTCCCAGCAGCTGAAACAGAAAGTCACTGAGAAGGGTGAGGGCAAAAGAGTCCGGTGCCAGGCATTCTGGAGTTTATTGCCACTGCCGACAGTAAGACTTCGGACGCCGAAAGCCCTCGCTTTGAAAGAGTTGAGGTGCTGAGGCTCCAGCAGATGCTCCTGACGGGGTAGGCACGGCTCCTATAAAAGACGTGGAGGTCGAAGAAGTGGAGGAAGAGGATCCCGACATCCACTTCAAGCAGAAGCGGCAAGGTGGATCCCGCAGGAAGAGAGTGGTAAAGAAGCCTAATCGCTACACTCCCACTATTATTGCAGAGGGTAAATCAGCTGTAGTCCCTCCTCCTCCTGCCCCGTTAGTTATTAAACTAGCGGCACAGAAATAGACAACTGAGAAGGTTGTTCCTGGTTTGGGTAAGAACACTTCCACATCACACACACACACACATGTCTCTTCTTTTTTTTATTTCCTCCTTTCATACAGTTAACTTGTTCAATTTGTGATTCAAAAACCGAAGTTGTAGGAGAACAAGGGGGTTATTACAATCCTCTGTTTACCTATAAGGAGGGTGACGAGGCCAGCTATTTCGTCATTTTCGAGGATTCCGAGGGTGACGCAGCTGATGTCGGTCCTTCTGGTGCTGGGGCCTCGAAAGAGAGTCCAATAACTTCAAGCTCCATAGGATGGACTACAGAGACATTCCAGTTATGGAAGCCATCAGGATGGATGAAATCCTTCCTGAGGTTGCTTCTGGAGCTTCCCCCACTACTGCCAAGGTTTCTTCTGTAGAGCCCGCCGAAATTAGCGCTGCCATTGAGGGAATCCTGGAGGATACTGTTACTGAGGCGGTTGAGGTGGTATCACCTCTTGGAAATACTCTAACCATATGTAAGCAATCCTTCCCTGATATTATTATATCTTGTTTCAATAAGGTACTTCTGCTGGTGTTTCACCTTTGGGTGCATTGACTTCAAGGGAACCAGTGAGTCTTCCTGGGGACTTCAGGGAAGAGACAAGCATTTCAGCTATTGCGGATGCTGCAGAGTTGGATGTCTTGTATCACAACTTGCCCTCTTACTGTTGGCCCAGAGGCCTTCCACTCTAGTTTTGATGATGATTAACTCATGTAGTTATAGTTTACTAATAATCTTGTGATATTTAGTTTTAGATATTTAACCAAGATATTAGAAGTGATTAGCTTCAACAAAGGTGTTTTGGAGCTTTCACATGGTGATTCAAGAGCCCGAACATCAAGTTCATATCTAGATCTCGTTTGGAGTCAAGCTCGGTGGATCACGTTTGGATCGAGTCGACTTGGAGACGGCGCTTTACAAGAAGACCTCGGTTTATTTTAGAATAGTTGTTTAGATCCATTGTTAAAGATTAGATAGTGTGATATGCTCAAGTTCACAACACACACACTTGTTTAAGTTTCATGTTTTGGTTTTCGGTTTTCGGTTTAACCGATCTTGGTTTTCATGAATAGATAGAATCAACAAGTTTACATGGTTTAATGTATATTAGATTTGTTCTATATACATCTATGCTTCAACTATTTAAACAAACTTAGTTTGATAGTCTATTTCATGAGTTTGGAGTTTTGATATTTTAACAAAACATATTTTTGGATTTTTAAGTCAAAAACATTGATATATATATATATATATATATATATATATATATATATATATATATATATATATATATATATATATATATGTTTATTGGGATTATATCCATATACTATATGCCTCAAAGTTGTTTCAATATCAGGTTTTTGTCGTTGGATGAGTCTTGGACAAAACAGTTTTCCATTCAAAAATCCAAGTTTTGGAAAATACAGTTTTTGGTTTTCAGCAAATTTTTCAACTCACAAAAATGGTTCAAAATATTTGTAACATGATTTAATTTTTACTCAAACATGTTTGTACTTCAAAGATATAACAAGAACTTATTTTTATGGATTTTTAGAGATTTTATGGGATTTAATTAGATAATAAAAACCCAAGTTTTAAGTTTTGAAAATTGCCCTGCCAAGCTCAGGCGGTCAACTGGGCCGGTCGACCGGACCAAGAGTCGGTCGATCGGACCGGTCGATCGACGTGCACGTAGGCCAGCTTGCTTGGCCGGTCGACTGACTTAAGTCAACCCACTCTCGGGTTGGCCCGGTCGACCGGCTAGAGAGCCGTTGCTCTCTAGTTCTGGGCGCGGTCGACCGGCAGGCTCAACGGTCATTTTTTGAACGTTGGTCGGTCGACCGGCCGATCGACCGGAAGGCCAATCTGGGCCTTGTCAGCTGCCAACGAACAGATTTTGTTTGGGCCTTTATATACCCCATCTCTTGGCTGTTTTTGATAAGGATATTTAGAGAGAAAAATTTACATCATCTCAAGTGTTTTATTACAAGTTTCAAAAGAGTTTTAGAGCTTTAAAGATTTGATCTTAATTTTGTTTTAAAAGGGGTTGGAAAATTCAAAGAAAAGAAAAGTCTTTGGAATTGGTTTGATCTTCATTTTCAATTCTATCTAGAGTTTTCCCTTGAGTTTTTCTTTGAGTTTATGATTTCCAAACTCTTTGTTTTCCACATTTGAGCTTATCATTCTATCCTATCTATTAGGATCTTTGTTTCTGTGAGAAAAGAAATTGGTTTGTGATCTTTTGATCACTGAGTTGTAAACCCTCCTAATTTGTGATATCCCCCTTGTGTAGAGGTTGGATTTTGGAGTGGTGGCTTTGTGCCCTATCCCTCTAGTGAGAGGTTGATTAGTTGTTTGGTTTTGTGCCAATCCCTCATTTGTGAGGTTGATATGTGGTGGCTTTGTGCCCTATCCCTCTATGAGAGGTTGATTAGTTGTTTGGCTTTGTGCCAATCCCTCATTTGTAAGGTTGATATTATGGTGGCTTTGTGCCTAGCCTCTAAGTGTAGAGGTTGTATTTATAAAGAGAGGAGTTGTGTACTCCAAATTGTAATTGCCCCAAATCCTCAGTGGAGGTTCCCTGTGTGGGAGTCCTCTGTGGACAAGTTAGTGGAAATTCTTCTGTGTGAAGGCGGGGACGTAGAGCTATGTGCTCGAACCACGAAACATATCTTGGTGTTTGCGTTTGATCCACTTTCTCTAACTCTCTCTCTTACTTTGTGCATTGATTCATATTGCCATATCATAAACATGCTTGTGTTGTTTGTGTGTGCCTCACTTGTGTTTAACCACGAGAGCTTCATATAGCACCTCAACTCTTATTCAGAGGAATCAAGAGGAGTTAGTCCAGAGCCCTTCACCGGAATTCGGCTACACTCGTTGGTTACATTAAGTGTGTTGCAATTTAGTTTTGTAATTCCGCATTATTGTTTATAGATTAGCCGTACACCTATTCACCCCCCCTAGGTGTACTTTTAATTGTATCAGAGCGTACGCTCCTGATATTTGGTTTAACTACCTAGGAGTGTGATCTTGGTTTGCTAATCTATCATTTGCATTTGCACACTTATTTTGTTTACACGCACTCATGGATTGCTTGACACCTCCCATGTTTGATGTCTCCAACATTGACATGTGAAAATTTAGGATGAGTATGTATCTAAAAACCCTAGGCTTGCATGTTTTCCTTGCCGCTACTAAGAAATCCTATCTTGGTAATAGCAAGCATATAGAGGCCAATGCACAAGCCCTTGAGGCACTTAGAAGCACGCTTAACAAAAATATCTTATGATGGTTTCTAACTGTGATTCCACCTTTGCAGTGTGGAGTACGTTGACCTCCTCCAAGCTTCAAACGCCAACCATTATGGAGGATAAATCTAGTGGAGAATTCGAGCAACATTGCTACATGGTCCAAGGGAATAACTCCCTTGAGGTAAACTCAGAAACTCAATTAGATGATGATGATGCTAGTTCTTATAGCAATGATTATATTAATGCCAATGCTTTGAATGAAGAACTGTCCATTGTTTGTGAAAAATTGCTTGAAAAATATAATCTTTTGAAAAAGAAGAGTTTTGGACTTAAGAAAGAAAATAAGGATTTGTGTTCAAAACTAGATTTGGTTTTGCAAGAGAAGGAAGAGATTTCAAGTGAACGTGACTCACTTAAATCCCAATTAGATCCTGTCCTAAAAGAAAATGAATTTTTGAAAACCAAAAATGATTGTGAAAATGTTTTAAAGAAAAATAAGGCTTTATCTTCAAAAGTTGATTTTGTTGTAAAAGAAAATGAATCTTTAAAATTGAAAATTGTTTCTATTTCAAAGGAATTGGATTTAGTTTCTAAGAAAAATATTTCTTTGAAAAATGATATTGATTCTCATGTTTGCCATGCTAGTGTAGCTTCACCATCTAGCCTACCTATTGCATGCACCTCTTCTTCCATAATTGAAAATGATATTTGTATGCTTAAGAAGAGTGTGGATTATTTGGGCTCCACTTTGAGCCATTGTGCTTTGAACCACTCACGATTGGAATCTATGTTTGAAAGAAACCAGTTCCTCCTATGCATGCACACAAACCACGGCATACACATGCTCCTCACGTACACACCCATAACACGATGTATGCTCGTGTGTACACATGTACACATTGTGGACGTAAGGGCCACCTTACTAAGTTTTGTTATGATCGTATACATGATTCAAATTTAGCAACTAAATTTGTTTGGGTTATAAAAGGAGCTAACCCCCATGGACCCAAAAGAGTATGGGTACCAAATCCACCCCTATGCTATTTGATGTAGGTGTGGGCTCTCGCATGACGTGAGAGCGATGGTACCTTGAGGTGGATGCGTTCCGAGCCTAAAGATGACAATTTGGATGCATCACTTTCAAGGGAAGTTTGGTGGAAGGACCACCTTGGTTTGGAGATATGGAGATGTGCCCTATCGGTTTGGTAACAATCTCTTACTTCTCATTTGGTTTACATGCTTTTCATATTATTCATTTTTAGCATGTTTTGATGTTTCATGATTAGTATGTTAATTGCCATGTTTATTAAATTAGTGATATACATGATTAGTATTTGAGACACCCATGTTTATATAGATTTATATTTTGTGTTCTCACACTTGTTTTAACTAATGTGTATGTCCTAGATCTAATGCATGTTCATTTACATAATGATCATATGAGTTTTGTTTTGATTTCTATGCTTCATGTTTTGATTACTTGTTTGGATGTTAGTTTTCATTAAAACTCGGATATATACTTGTACAAATAATGAGCCACAAATAGATTATTATATGTTTGTACTTGAATGCTCATTTGTACCCATTAAATGTACTAGTATAGCCTAGTTTTAATGATTCATACATTTGACTTGTATTCCTATTTTGTACATGTTTTCATGAGTATGTTTAACTTCATGTATATGTCTATTTTGTCTAAACTATTAGTTATACATATACATCCTTGAACCACTTGCCTTCATGCATATACTTTTGTGGACTTGTTTATATTTGGATATGTATGTATACTTTAGTTTGTATATGACAAACATATACCTTGAAGGATTCTAGTTTGAAGATTTTCATGTTTTAAGGAATTTCTTTTGAGCTCGATTGCCTAGTTTCATGATAATGTGTTTCACATAACTCTTATACACTCACTTTATTTAATGTTTTCTCATGATTTTATTTTCATGAGTACAATATGTGCTATGTAGACTTTGAGTGTTTGGTGATCACGTGATTTACATGTTTTTCATGAAATATATTTTTGTTTTATTCCTTACTTGAATGATTTCGTACTAGTTTCAAGTTTTTCATAAAACTAGTTCGTATTCTTCATTATGGTAGAGTTTTTCAAACTTACTATATTTTCAAACTTATTTTTGAAACCCCTACCCATTAAAGGGCAGTTGGTTGGGCGACCATGCCTTGTATGCTCATTATTGAAAATCTATTTAAAACATGTGCATGAATGGGTGGTAGGAAGTATGAGTTATACACTTGATCTTATTGTATTTTCAATTGATATCATTGTATCTTTTCAATTGGTATCACTATTGACATTATTTTTGTATACTCATATATTTTCTATATATGTACCTTTACACTTCAAATAGTATCAATTTCGATTGATATTAAATTTTTCATACATATATAGGTGTTTTATTTGTGCTTACTATATCTCCATATCTTTGAGCATAAATTTTGGTTATGCTAAGCTTGATTCCTTAAATGACTATTATGTTTCAATTGATTATTTTTCAATTGGTATTTTATACAAGCTTATGCATCATTTTATTTGTATTTCATAAATGGGGAGAAAACTCATATTTCACCTTTCAATTGGTTTTGCTTACCTTTGGTATTTTACTCCCACACTTTATGTTGAAAAATGATTGAAAAAATTATATTGACTTTAATTTGGTATCATACTCTTCTAATGAAAAATATCTCCAATTGGTTTATGTTTTTCAAATTGGTATCAAAAGTGTAAAATATTTTCAATTGGTACTATCTTTTTCTTTTACAATTGGTATCAAGATTATCTACATGTTTACATCTTTCAATTGATATCAAAATTTTAGTTGGTTTCTTCAAAAATGTTTTGTGTACCTTTAATTGGTACTTTCAATTGTTTTCTTCAAGATTGGTTTTCAATGCCTTATTTTCTTTCAATTGGTAATTCCTCAATTTTTTTGGTTGATTTACCTATTTGTTTACTTTCAATTGATATCATGATGCACTAAATTGTTATATTTTTTTAATTGGTATCATAATGGTTTGTTTTGATTTCACCCCTTGAAGTATTTTTGTTTCGGACAAAAAGGGGGAGAACATTGTTTTATTGTTTCTTTCACCCCTTTGTTGATGATTGACAAAAAGGGGGAGAAGTATTTGAGTTTATATGCATGTTCTGTTTTGTTTCATATTGACATAAAGAGAGTTTATTTATGTTTTGTTGATATTGGTATCAAGAATATGGATAGTAGTATCAAGAACATAGTTTGTTGTTTTTATTTTTGTTGATATCAAGATCTTTTATTAAAATTTTATTGTTGGTATCAAGAGCTTTTATTGATTATCTTTCAATTGGTATCAAGAGCTTTTTATTAAAATTTTTATTATTGGTACCAAGAACTTTTATTTTTTAGCTTTCAATTGAAATTTTTATTGATATCAAGAACAATTATTTTAAAGAACATGTTTATTTTAAGTTTATATTTTCATTTGTATTTAAGAACATGTTTCTGAGAAGAAGAAATAATTTATTTGGTATCAAGAGCATGTTCATTTCATGGTTTTATGCATGTTTATGCATATTCATATTTAGCATTCATCGCTTATCTTATTGTTTATTGCTATGCATGAGTTAAGGGGGAGCTTCCTTGAAGCTTAACTTTAATCCATGCATATATAACTCCATCAGTTTTGTCATCATCAAAAAGGGGGAGATTGTTGGCCCAGAGGCCTTCCACTCTAGTTTTGATGATGATTAACTCATGTAGTTATAGTTTATTAATAATTTTGTGATATTTAGTTTCAGATATTTAACCAAGATATTAGTAGGTGATTAGCTTCAACAAAGGTATTTTGGAGCTTTCACATGGTGATCAAGAGCCCGAGCATCAAGTTCATATCTAGCACTCGTTTGAAGTCAAGCTCGGTGGATCACATTTGGATCAAGTCGACTTGGAGACAGCGCTCTACAAGAAGACCTCAGTTTGTTTTAGAATAGTTGTTTAGATCCATTGTTAAAGATTAGATAGGGTGATATGCTCAAGTTCACAACACACACACTTGTTTAAGTTTCATGTTTTGGTTTACGGTTTTAACCGATCTTGGTTTTCATGAATAGATAGAATCAACAAGTTTACATTGTTTAATGTATATTAGATTTGTTCTATATACATCTATGCTTCAACTATTTAAACAAACTTAGTTTGATAGTCTATTTCATGAATTTGGAGTTTTGGTATTTTAACAAAACGTATTTTTGGATTTTTTAAGTCAAAAACATTGATATATATATATATATATATATATATATCATGTATATTGATTATATCCATATACTATATGCCTCAAAGTTGTTTCAATATCATGTTTTTATAGTTGGATGAGTTTTGGACAAAACGGTTTTCCATTTCAAAAAACCAAGTTTTGGAAAATACGGTTTTTGGTTTTCGGCAAATTTTTCAAGTCACAAAAATAGTTCAAAATGTTTGTAATATGGTTTGATTTTTACTCAAACATGTTCAAAGATATAATAAGAACTTATTTTTGTAGATTTTTAGATATTTTATGGGATTTAATTAGATAATAAAAACCCAAGTTTTAAGTTCTGAAAATTGCCCTGCCAGGCTCTGGCGGTCGACCGGACCAAGAGTCGGTCGACCGGACCGGTTGACCGACGTGCACAAGGACGTGCACGCAGGCCAGCTTGCTTGGCCAGTCGACTGAGCGGTCGACCGACTGAAGTTAACCCACTCTCGGGTTGGCCCGGTCGACCGCGCGGTCGACCGGGCGGTCGACCGGCAGGCTCAACGGTCGTTTTTTTGATCGTTGGCCGGTCGATCGGAAGGCCAATCTGGGCCTTGTCAGCTGCCAACGGGCAGATTTTGTTTGGGCCTTTATATACCCAGCTCTTGGCTGTTTTTGACAAGAATTTTTAGAGAGAAAAATTTACATCATCTCAAGTGTTTTATTACAAGTTTCAAAAGAGTTTTAGAGCTTTAAAGATTTGATCTTAATTTTATTTTAAAAGGGGTTGGAAAATTCAAAGAAAAGTCTTTGGGAATTGGTTTGATCTTCATTTTCAATTCTATCTAGAGTTTTTCCCTAGAGTTTTTCTTTGAGTTTATGATTTCCAAACTCTTTGTTTTCCACACTTGAGCTTATCATTCTATCCTATCTATTAGGATCTTTTTTCTGTGGGAAAAGAAATTGGTTTGTGATCTTTTGATCACTGAGTTGTAAACCCTCCTAATTTGTGATATCCCTCTTGTGTAGAGGTTGATTTTTGGAGTGTTGGCTTTGTGCCCTATCCCTCTAGTGAGAGGTTGATTGGTTGTTTGGTTTTGTGCCAATCCCTCATTTGTGAGGTTGATATTGTGGTGGCTTTGTGCCCTATCCCTCTAGTGAGAGGTTGATTGGTTGTTTGGCTTTGTGTCAATCCCTCATTTGTGAGGTTGATATTGTGGTGGCTTTATGCCTAACCTCTAAGTGTAGAGGTTGTGTTTGTAAAGAGAGGAGTTGTGTACTCAAAATTGTAATTGCCCCAAATTCTCAGTGGAGGTTCCCTATGTGGGAGTCATGTGTGGACAAGTTAGCGGAAATCTTTCTGTGTGAAGGCGGGGACGTAGAGTTGTATGCTCGAACCTCGAAACATATCTTGGTGTTTGCGTTTGATCCACTTTCTCTAACTCTCTATCTCTTACTTTGTGCATTGATTCATATTGTCATATCATATACATGCTTGTGTTGTTTGTGTGTGCCTCACTTGTGTTTAACCACGAGAGTTTCATATAGCACCTTAACTCTTATTCAGAGGAATCAAGAGGAGTTAGTCCAGAACCCTTCATCGAGAATTCGGCTACACTCGTTGGTTACATTAAGTGTGTTGCAATTTAGTTTTGTAATTCCACATTATTGTTCATAGATTAGTCGTACACCTATTCACCCCCCCTCTAGGTGTACTTTCACTTAGCAGCCTGGGCCTACTGGTGAATTTAAGGTAGCCGAGGAGACGAAGGATGCAGAACTGATCGCACTTCCAGCTGAACCGGTTGGTGAGATGCCGGTGGCTTCTTTGATGTCGCCAATCCTGGCAACCACCGGGCTAAGGATAATCACCAGCCCTACATCTCCAATGCTAGTCGTCGAGCCAGTTCCTCCTGAAATAGTTACCAACCCTACTTCCATCGTGGCTGGTGTACTAGTTTCAATGAAGACTCCTCCCCGATCACCGACGATCCCTCATCTTTCTCCCGCTAGTACTTCTGCCACTTCATCCACTGTTATGAAAGTGAAACCGGTGGAAGCTTTGTCTTCAAGGACTACTAACTCACCAAGAGTAGTTGAAGCCGAGAAAGAATTTGTGGCCGAGATGATTGACAGCTTCTATAAGAGCCTAAAGCGATCTGTTGCTTTGATCTTGAAGGGCACAACTACCTCATTTTCTGCTCTAAAGGTGGTCCTCTCACCAAATATTAAAAGCATTCGAGACTTCAGAGGGGATGATCAGGCTGCCGCATTGGAGCTTCTCATGGAGAGGCTTGAGAAGGACGTGGGCGAGTGACGCCACCTTACCAGTTTAGACTTGGATTCCTCAGTTGACGAAGAGCTTGTATAAAGAGATTTTGCAGGAAAAGCAAATGACTCAAGAGTATACATGTATATCAAAAGTTTTGACAAAATAGACATATATATGAAGCTAATTACAAACATGAAAACATGCATAAAAATAGGGAATACAAATAAAAATGCATGAATCATCAAAACTAGGCTATACTAGTACATCTAATGGGTACAGATGAGCATTCAAGCACAAATATAATGATCTATTTGTGGCTCACTAGTTGTACAAGTATATGCACAAGTTTTAATGAAAAATTACATCTAAACATGTTATCAAATCATGAAGCATAAAATGTTACATAAACCAATATGATCATTAAGTAAACACACATGTATTAGACTTATGATATACACAATAGATAAACAAAAGTGAGTATACAAAAATAATGGTCCATATAAAATATCGGTGTATCTCAAATACTAATCATGTATATCACTAATCAAATTATCATGGCATTTAATATAATAATCAAGAAACATCAAAACAAGCTAAAAATCAATAACACGAAAGGCATGTAAACTAAAAGAGGAGTAAGAGATCGTTATCAAAATCATGAGGGCAAATCTCTAGGCTCCAAACCATGGTGGTCTTGCTACCAAACTCTCCTTGAAAGTGATGCATCCAAAATAATCACCATTAAGCTCAGAACACATTCACCTCAAGGCACCATCACTCTCACATCAAGTGAGAGCCCACACCTACATCAAATAAAATTGGAGTGATCTTTGGTACTCTTACTCTTTTGGGTCCATGGGGGTTAGCTCCTTTCCTAACCCAAACAAATTTACTTGCTAAATTTACATCATGTATTTTATCATAACAGAACTTAGCAAGGTGGCCCTTTCGTCCACAATGTGTACAAGTGTACACATGAGCATACAAAGTGTTATGAGTATGAACGTGAGGAGCAAGTGTATGCCATGATTTGTGTGCATGCATATTTGGAACGTGTTTCTTGCGAAACATAGATTCTAACCGTGTGTGGTTCAAAGCACATTGGCTCAAAGTGGAGCCCAAACAATCAACATTCTTCTTCAACATACAAATATCATTTTCAATCATGGAAGAAGAGGTGGTGCATGCAATGGATATACTAGAAGGTGAAGTTATACTAGCATGGCAAACATGTGATTCTAAGTCATTTTTCAAAGAGGTATTTTTCTTGAAAACCAAATCCAATTCCTTTAAAATAGAAATAATTTTGTTTTTTAAAGAGTCATTTTATTTTACAACAAAATCAAGTTTTGAAGATAAAGCCTTATTTTTTTTAAAACAATTTCACAATCATTTTTATTTTTCAAAATTTTAATTTCATTAAGGGCAAGTTCATGTTGGGATTTCAAGGAGTCACATTCATTTGAAATCTCAACCTTCTCTTGCAAAGCCAAATCAAGTTTTGAAATCAACTCCTTATTTTCTTTATTAAGTCTAAAACTTTTCTTTTTCAAGACTTCATATTTTTCTAATAATTTTTCACAAACAATAGATAGTTCTTCATTTAATGCATTGGCATCAATATAATCATTACTAGAAGAAATAGCATCATCATCATCTAATTGAGCATCCGAGTTTACCTCAAGGGAGTCATTCCCTTGGACCATGTAGCAATGTTGCTCGGATTCTCCACTAGATTCCTCCTCCATAATGATTGGCGTTTGAAACTTTTGAGAGGTCAACGTGTTCCACACTGCAAAGGCGGAATCACAATAAGAAACAATACATAAATATTCTTTATTTAAAGTGCTTCTAAGTGCCATTAGGGCTTGTGCATTGATCTCTATATGCTTGCTAATACAAGAAAGGATTTCTTGGTAGCGGCAAGGAAAACATGCAAACCTATGGTCTTAAGATACATACTCATCTTAGTCTTCCATACGTCGATGTTAGAAACATCAAACATAGGAGGGGTCATGAAAATTCATGAGTGTAAACTATATGTGTGCAAATGCAATACTAGATTAGCAACCAAGATCACACTTCTAGGTGATTAAACCTAATATCAGGAGTGTAGGCTCTGATACCAATTGAAAGTACACCTAGAGGGGGGTGAATAGGTGTAAGGATAATCTAGTGACAAATAATGCGGAATTAAAAACTTAATGCAACACACTTAGTGTAACCAAAGAGTGTAGCCGAATTCCCGGTGAAGGGCTCTGGACTATCTCCTCTAAATTTCTCTAAATAAGTTGAGGTGTTATATGAAGCTTTCTTGGTTTAACATAAGTATGGGCACACACAAACAACACAAGCATATATGTATGATATGAACAATATGAATCAATGCAAGGCACAATATAAGAGAGAGACAGTTAGAGAAAGTGGATCAAAGCAAACAACAAGATATGTTTCGAGATTCGAGCACCCAGCTCTACGTCCCCGCCTTCACACAGAAGGATTTCCGCTAACTCGTCCACACAGGACTTCCCACACAGGGAACCTCCACTGAGAATTTTCGGCAAATACAATCGGGAGTACACAATTCCTCTCTCTAACAAATATAACCTCTCACTAGAGGTAAGGCACAACACAAAATCACCTGTACACTTAGAGGGATAGGCACTTAGCTAAAACAACAATCAACCACTAGAGGGATTAGGCTCAAAGCTAACACCAACAACAATCACCTCACACTTGAGAAATCCAACACAACCTCCATAATCACCTCTACACAAGAGGGATATCAAGACAATCACCTCTCACTAGAGGGATATCACAAATCAAGGAGGGTTTACAAGTTGGTGGTTTTCACAACCACAAACCAATTTTCTCACTAAAACAAAGATCCTATTGATAGGATAGATAGATAGCTCAAGTGTGAGAAAACAAAGAGTTGGAAATCAAAATCACAAAGAAAAACTCTTGGGAAAACTTCTAGAATAGATATAAAAATGAAGATCAAAAACAATCCCAAACACTTCTCCTTTTCTTGATTTTTCCAACCCTTTAAACAAATAAAGATAAAATCTTTTTGGATCTAAAAACTCTTTAAAAACTTGTATTAAAACACTTGTAAAGGTGAGAAATTTAGCTCTTAAAATTCTTGTTAAAATACCAACTCAAATGGGGGTATTTATAGCCCCATTTCAAATCTGCCCGTTGGCAGCAGGCAAGGTCATTTTTGCCCTTCCGGTCGACCGGCCGGTCGACCGGCCAACAGTCAAATTTTTGATCGTTGAGCCTACCGATCGACCGCCCGGTCGACCGGGACTGGATCCAGAGAGCAACGGCTCTTTGGCCGGTCGACCGCACGGTCGACCGAAGCTGGATACAGAGAGCAGAGCTCTCTACCAATCGATCGGCCTTTTCCATAGAGCAGAGGCTCTCTGGCGGTCGACCGATCCGGTCGACCGGCCCACCAGCCTGGCTGCGTGCACGTCCTGTGCACGTCGCTCCACCGGACCAGTCAACCGGACCGATCGACCGACTCTTACCTCGATCGACCGGCCCGGTCGACGGCAGACAGCCAGTCCAGCCATTATAGGATTTAAAAACTTGAGTTTTTATCTTAGATTAAATCCATAAAAACACATAAATTTCATAAAAATATGTTCTTATTATATCTTTGAAATACAAATATGTGTGATAAAAATTCAACACATATTTTAAACAATTTGACCCATTTTGTGTGATAGAAAATTTGCCTTAAACCAAAAACTGTATTTTCCAAAACCTGATTTTTTGAAATGGAAATTCGTTTTCTCCAAAACTTATGCAAATACAAAAACTTGATATTGAAACAATTTTGAAGCATATTGTATATGGATAGAATCCAATATACATGCAAAGAATTATATCTATGTTTTTGACATGAAAACCAATATTGGTTAAACCGAAAAACCAAAACCAATAAACATGAAACTTGTGTGTGTATTGTGAACTTGAGCATATCACACTATCTAATCTTTCTAATGAGATCTAAACAAATTTAAACTAAACAAACCGAGGTCTTCTTGTCTCCAAGCCGACTCGATCCAAACATGATTCACCGAGCCTGACTCCAACTGAGTGCTAAATGTGAACTTGACGCTCGAGCTCTTGAATAACCATGTGAAAGCTCTAAAACACCTTTGTTGAAGCTAATCACCTACTAATATCTTGGTTAAATATCTGAAACTAAATATCACAAGATTATTAGTAATCATAACTACATGAGTTAAGCATCATCAAAACGAGAGTGAAGGGCCTCTGGGCCAACAATAATAAGTATAGCATGGCAAGTACCAGTGTCGATATCATGTATCAAATATAGCATGGCAAGTACCGGTGTCGACATCAAGTGATGAGCATGGTCAATACCGATGTCAGATATCAAGTGATAAGCATGGCAAGTAACGGTGTCAGATATCAAGTGTTAGGCATGGCATGGCAAATATCAGGTGTATACATGTTAGGGTTAGGTAACTAATATGGCGGTGTGTCACAACAACAAATATCAGGTATGAACCGGTCACATAACAAGGTACAGGAGAACGGTATAAACATTTCAAACTCTTCACAATCATTTTTATAATAATAATAAATTTATCTTTAATTAGTTATGCGAAGCCGAGTAAAGCGGGAGCAGATCTAGACATACCCGGTATAATACCGTTTTGACAAAGTATAATAATGGTCGGAAGCTATTTATGAAGCATGACAATCATTTATATAACATATACTAACTTGCATAAAGAGACATCATATATTAAAATTCAGATAATAATTATTAGACATGGAACGATGGTAATCAAGCAAGAAGTGTCAAAGAAATGTACTCGCCTAACACCAGGATGAAATACCGGGTTAAAGTCCGAGAAGTTTGCGAACCCATGCGAGCAAGCCACTAGCATATAAATATATATTAGAATATATAAATATAAATATTTATATAACTATTAAAGAGGGAATGAGAGAGGAGAGAGAGAGGAGAGAGAAAGTTGTAGGAAGAGGAGAGAGAGAATAAGGTATTTTTAGAAAGGAATTAGGAATTAAAAGGGGAAGGGTATTGATTGTAATTATAGGGAAGTAATTTGAGAGAAAGGTGGAGGGTATTTTAGGGAATGAGGAAATGTGGGTTTATTTAGGGAAAAGAAATAGAAAAGAAAAGAAAGAAAGAAAAAAGAAGGAAAGAAGAAAGAAAGAAAGAAAGGAAAATGGAGGGAGGGGGTGGCCGACAGCCCTGGGACGGCGCCGCCGCCGCCGGAGGTAGGGGCGGCGCGCCTAGCCGGGGAAGGGAGATGTGGGGGTGGTGTTGTTTGGTTTGGTTGATGGTGAAGTTGTTGGTGGAGGAGTGGCGGTGGTAGTTGGTGGTGTTGGTGGTTATGGTTGTTGTGGTGGTTATTGGAGGTGGTGGGGAGTTAGAGGAGGAGAAGGGGTGATGATGGGGTGGTGGGAGTGGTGAATTTGATGGAGGGGGTGGTGAATTTTGGAGGAGGAAGGGAGGTGATGGTGGTGGGTTTTAATGAAATTGGAGGTGGAGAATGGTTGGTGGAGGTTGAAGGAGGAGGAGTGGAGAGGGGGTATAGGGGAGTGGCCAGTGGCTATGGGGGGCGGCGACGGTGGTGGCTCCGGTGGTGGAGGCGGCGGCGATGAAGAGGGAACGGTTGGTTGAAGGAGTGGGTTTTGTTTTGGTTGAAGGAGGTTGAAATTAAAAATAGAAATGAAAAGGAGAAGAAGGGAGGGAGTATTTATTAGAAAGAGGAGAAATGGGGGGAGAGGGGCTGCAGCAATAGCCCAACAGGCCTGGCTATTGCTGCAGGCAGCGGAAGCAGGCGGCAGGAGCAGGGAGCAGGCCATGGGAAAGTCAAAAGGGAAGAAAAGAAGAGAAAGAAAAAGAAAGAAAATAAAGAAAAAGGGAAAAAATAAGGAAAAAGAAAAGAAAATAGTAAAAAAATTTATTATTAAATAATTAATTTATTAAAATATCTGGGAGTATAAAGTAGGGGAGTAGAGAAGGAAAAAGCAAGAAAAGATACGTCGGTAAATAATATTTTTATTTTAATAGGGTAAAAATTTGACTGTTTCAAAAACGTTCCAAAAATTTTTTAAGATGCTCAGTGAAATCAGATTTGAGAAATTTGATTAAGTTTTCAATTAAAAATCTTGGAATCTTCCCGCGATACTGGTCGACACCAGAATCGGTGAAATTTTGATAAATTTAGAAAAATTCCAAAAAATATATTTAGGTAGAAAATAAAATTTTAAGAAGTAATGTGAAAGCCGTTTTTAAAAATTAATTCCGTTTGAAAACTAAAAATCTGAGAATCGGTCAGTGATGCCGACCGACACTGGTTTTGGAGATTTTGCAAAAAATTCTGAAAAATTCCAGAAAATCATGAAAATATAAAATATTAGAAAATAATGTTTGAAACTGAAATCGGTAAATCAAACTATCAGAAAGGCCAAATCGGGCGGTATGCCAGTATCGGTTTCGTGATCCCGGTCAGGGCTGACTCTAAGACTGAGAATCCAGATCCGATACAAAAACATGAGAATTCACAACTTAAATACAAATACTGGAAGGAAATTGAAACAAAGCGGTCAAGAAATTCGGGACACGCATCCGGGTACGTATCCCGGAAACGTGGTGCTATAATCTACCCACCTAGTAAAATTTTCGTCCTCGAAATTTCTGTAAGGAGGGAGATGAACACAGAAGAAATAGGGTTGATGGAATATCAGGATAGAATGGATATGATAATGAAAAATTTACTAGCTTAAGACATGATAAAATGGGGATAGTGGTCACAGGCGTCACCTCCGGGATCCTCGTTCCAAATATAAGGCACCACTCTCTGTTCCACTTCATCTTATACTTCAGTTTCCTTGGCGTCAAATGACATGCTTTCCTCTTTCTCCCATCTGATCTACCTCTTGGCCTCCTCTGTGCTTGATTGAAGACATACTGAGGGGAAGGGAATGGAGCTCTCCTACCGATTGGTCCTGGGTCCCTTCTTACTGGTGGTACAAGAAGTGTTGGTTGAATCGTGGTGGTACTCCTCATCCATCCAAATGAATAATTCCTTATCATATGACCATCAGACCTACATGCTAAGCATACTTTGTTTGCCATTTTGCAATCACGCTTGTAGTGTCTGAGCTTCAGACAATACCCACATCTCATTTTCTGAGGGAGAGGTTGGAGTAATCGCTCTGCTAGTGGGGTATCCAGGGGTCCGACTGAGTCTTCACCTCCCTTCAACTGAAAGGATCTCTTCACTGACTTCCTCTGCATCTCATCCTGACGCTTCTTTCCTAATCCGTTCTATCTCACAAGCTATGATAAGGACCCGAGAATACGTCTTGATTTGCTGGGTATAAGAAACATCTGGATCTGCATCCTCAAGCCTTGCTGGAAACTCCTTGCTCAGATCTCCTCATTGGCCACCATGTATGGCACGAACCGGCTCAGTCTCAGGAACTCTGCAGCATACTCGTCTACAGTTTGGTCCCTCTACTGCAATCTGATAAATTGCTCTTCCATCTCTTTCTGTGCTGTCTCAGAGAAGAATCTCTCGTAGAAACTCTTCGAGAACTGGTCCCAAGTGATGGGCTTCTCCAGCCTTGCTTCTTCTGCAGCCACCAAGTCCTAGCCACGTCCTTCAGCTGTATTTTAGCCACCTCCACTTGGTTCTTATCAGGAATCTGGGCTGCCTTAAGAAGATCTGTAGTATCAATCAGCCACTGCTCGGCGTCCTGTTGGCCCAAAAGGTTACACTCTTCATTTGTTTAAGTTTTGATGATAACAAAACACATAAAAGCTATATGGTACTAATAAGTTATTTTAGATGAGTTTCAGATTAGTACCATTCATGATGGCTTTTCTTAGCAATTGCAAGGTTTGCAAGATTTATGATGCTAATAAGGTAAATGGCGCAAGAAGAAGTGTTCAAAGAAGAGAAGGCTCTAGATTGGTATAGCATAGCTCAGAGATTTTTTTTTGTTTTATTCTCATAGTTTGTTAAAGAATAGTGAATAGGTTTGAAGCTCAAAATTTCCTACACACTAGTTTTTGTGCATATGACTTTTTCTAAAAGAAATTTCTCCTATATGCAAATATTTTTTTTTAAACATATTTAATTACTTACGAACTCTATTTTATATGTATACCTAGTTTTGATCATAAGTACTTTGAAAAATTATCAAGATCTTTAAAACATTTTTCAAAAAAATCTGATTTTGGCCTGTTGCGGTCAACCGGGCGGCCGACCGGCTCTGTTTCAGGTCAGAACGGTCGACCGACCGGTCGACCGGGCTTCTGACCTTTGGGCGCGTGCATGTGTGCACGTCTCCCGGTCGACCGGGCGGTCGACCAGACCCCATTTCGCTCGACCGACCTTCGGCCGACTGAAAGTCCTCTACTCTCTGTTTGTTTCGGTGACCGGGCGGTCGACCGTGGGCCGACAACGGCTAAATTTTTTGAAAACCCGGTCGACCGGCCGGTCGACCGAGAGCTGGATTTCAGCCTTAACGGCTAATTTATTTAACACGTTTTAAAACGTGTATTTTGTCTCTAAATGAGTTTAGGGGCTGGTTTTGGGTCAAATATTTCCTAATTATTTGTTATAATAGTTTAATTTTTAATCCCTACCTCTATCCTATAAATAGGGATGATTAGGGTTGAGGTAAGAACAACAATCTTTTGCAAAATAGTATTCAAGTTTAAGGCTTTCAAAAGAAGTTTTTTGTTCTCTGTTTTTATGCTCAAAATTCTCTCTTTTCTGAAGTTTTTGGTTCAAAACTCTCTTCAATTTTATTTTCCTTTTCACTTACAAAACTTGAGCTTCAATCTTACACATTATTCTCTAGGATTTTTGTAAGGGAAAAAGGTTTTCAAAAGAGGGTTTGTGGTCTTTTGATCACCAAGACATTCTTGTACTTGTGGCTCCACTTCCTCTGGATTAGAGGAGAGTGATTGAGGAGTTGGGTACTCTGGTGTGGTTGAAAAAGAAGGTATACAAAGCCACTTGGGATTCGGAAAGTGAATCCGAAGATGAAGTCGACACGGCAAATATGTGTTTCATGGCAAACACACCCAAGGTAATCAATCAACCTCTTGATGATGAAAATGAAATAAGTAAAGAAATGTTAGAACATGCTTTTGTTGAACTTTCTGAAAGTTTTGATGATAAAAAGGCAGAATGTTCTAATTGAAAAAGTAAATTGAGATGCTAAAAATCAACTTGCAATTTCTTTGAAAGAAAAGGATAAACTTTCTTCCAATCTTATTTCAACAAAAAGAGAGTTTGATGCTTATAAAGTTGCTTGTAAGCTAAATTTCCAAAATTAGATGAAAATGAATTATCCTTGTTAAAAACTAAAATCAATGATTTTGGAAATGTTTTAAAAGAATGTGCTTTTAATACTAATAAATTAGAGGAAATGTTTTCAAAGAAGCATTTGCACACTCCACATGCTAAGAATGATAAAACATCTCATGCTAAAAATTCTCATGCTCATCATACCAACACTTCACATGACACTCATGTTAAAACTACTCATGCTCACAATTCACAGGTTCGTAAGCCACACACTCATTATGAATTTAAATATGGAAGAATTTATAGATGCACTTATTGTGGTCGGAATGGTCATTTAGCTAAATTTTGCTATGATCATATAAATAGGACAAATAATCTTGTGTGGGTTCGTGACACTAACTCTTTAGGACCCAAGAAAATATGGGTACCAAAATCAAGTCCTAAATTATTTGATGTAGGTACACACCAAGGCTCCAAGACGTAAGGAGCGGTGGTACCTTGATAGTGGTTGTTCAAGGCATATGACATGGGATATCAACAACTTCACAACCCTATCAAGGTACGTTGAAGGTGGCACCGTCACCTTCGGAGATGACTCCAAGGGCATCATCATCGGTATAGGTAACATTAAGATTGGTGCATCTCCTTTAATAGAAAATGTTGTTCTTGTTGATGGGCTTAACATAACTTGCTTAGTATAAGTCAACTTTGTGATCGTGGTCTCAAAGTTGTGTTTGATGAATCTTCTTGCAAAATTTTTGATTGTAAAACCAATGATTGTATTCTCACTGGATTTCGTGAAAATAATGTCTATATTATTGACATGCTTAATTTGGATTGTTCTACTAAATGCTTGAATGCTTTCGATGAGATTTCATGGCTTTGGCATAGAAGATTAGGACATACATCTTTTGATCATCTTGCTAGAATTAATTCTAAGGAATTGGTGAAGAGTATTCCTTACTTAAAGTTTGAAAAAGACCGCATTTGTGGTGCGTGCCAACTTGGGAAACAACCAAGTCTTCTTTCAAACCAATCAAGGATATCATGTCAACTACGCCATTAGAATTGATTCACATGGATCTTTTTGGACCAACTAAAACTAAAAGCTTAAATGGAAGTAGATATGTTTTTGTTTTAGTTGATGATTTTTCTCATTTCACTTGGGTTTTCTTTTTGGAACACAAAGATCAAACTTTTTCGCATTTAAGATTTTTCGAAAAAGGGTTAAAAAAGAAAAAGGATTTTCAATTTTAAAAATAAGAAGTGATAGAGGTGGTGAGTTTGTTAACCAACTCTTCATGACTTATTGTGATGAAAGGGAATTAAGCATGAAATGTCATGTCCTAGAACTCCACAACAAAATGGAGTAGTAGAAAGGAAGAATAGAACTCTTCAAGAAATGGCTAGGACTATGATAAGTGAATATGGTCTCCCTCAATATTTATGGGCCGAGGCCGTAAACACCGCATGCTACATATCAAACCGTATTTATTTGTGTAAAAATACTTTCAAAACCTCTTTTGAAATTTATCATTTAAGAAAACAAATGTTTCATACTTTAAAGTTTTTGGATGCAAGTGTTTTGTTTTGAATACTAAAGATAATTTGGGTAAATTTGATGCTAAGGCTTATGAAGCAATATTTGTTGGATATTCTAGTACTAGCAAAGCTTATAGAGTATTCAATAAATCTTCTCATACTATTGAAGAATCTATGCATGTTAAATTTGAAGAATCTAATACAATTGTTGAGAATGTTGTAGAGATTGACTCATTGGTGAGGACATGGAGAAAATATCTTTGAAGGACTCACCCATTCTAGAAGAATAGCAAGAACCCATTGGTGAAGTTCAAAAGGATGAAGTGAAAAACTCTCAACCACTTCCTAAAGATTGAAGATATGCTACAAATCATCCCAATGATCTCATCATAGGTGATGTATCTAAAGGGGTAACCACTCGCTCCAAACTCCATGAATTGTGTGATAATTTTGCATTCATCTCTCATTTTGAACCCAAAACATCCTCGAAGCCGAGGGTGACTCATATTGGTTGCTAGCTATGCAAGAAGAGCTCAATCAATTTGAGCGCAACCAAGTTTGGCACCTTGTTCCTAGACCCCACGATAGACCTGTAGAATCACCTGGGGGGTGAATAGGTGATGGCTAATCTAATGGTCACTTAATGCCAAATAATGCAGAAGAATAAACTATTATGACCTAAACTAAACTCTTACACTAAACACTACGTATAACACAAGAGTGTTGCTGAATTTCCCGTGAAGGGCTCTGGATAAACTCCTCTAGATTCCCCTAGATAAGGGTTGAGGTGCCGCGTTGGCTCTCTTGGTTGAATACAAGTGTTAGCAAACAATCCCCAAGCATATATATCAATTAAGCACACAATGAATATCAAGCATATAAAGATGAATACAATTTAAGCATGCAAGATATAAACAAGAGATAGAGAGAGAGAGAGAGTGAGTGAGCAATCGCAAACACAAGGGATTTGTTTCGAGGTTCGAGCACACTTGCTCTACATCCCCGCCTCCGACACACGAAGATTTCCACTATAATCAATCCCACCGGATCACTCGGTGCCGCAACACCTACAACGAGTTCCCACTAGAACTCCTTGGACTCTCTCTAGCCCGTACACACCGCAAGCCACCGGCTCGCC